>JANHFL010010500.1:188540-209160 GCA_032468155.1 Oxyrhabdium leporinum
ATTTAAGTTGTATTATTTCAATTCATTATAATGTCATAATCATGCAACTTAATTGCAAGGCAGATCTACCTACATTGAAAATGGGGTTGTTCCCATTGTCGCAGTCAGTTAGTAAATCTGAGGCAACAATTAGATTCTCACTGGAGAATTCCTGCTAGGTATTCTATTAGCTTTTAGCAACTCATTTGAACTATCCACAACATGTATGTTGAATACAATCAAATTTTCCTTGCATCAGTCAAGAGATTGAATTCCGAGCATAGGTAATTTATTATTGGTTAATTAACATTAATTAATTCATTTCCCCACTCTATACTTGATTATCCCCTTGCTCTTTCTATCGTTCAATACGGGAGACCTCTCTTTTTTTGGCATATTGGTAGTGTTTTAGATGCCATTTTGATGATTATAGCAGAATCCTACATATTTTAATTATTTAACTATTTATTGTTAAAATTTCTATTTAAAAAATCAAATATTTTTAATGCAACCTTCTTAAATTACAAAGGATTGGTAACACTAATGTTCTTTTATGTCTGTTGTCAATGATACGTAGACCTTAATATATGAGAGTTCATTTGACATTCTCTTCTTCTTTTTAAGGCCCTGTGGAATTCTTCATGTACTGACGGTTCAGTTTACAAACGTATCAGCATCTCATTGGTACCAACATTTTAACTGAACAAAATATGCTTGGATACAAGCTACATAGACCATTAATTTAATCCTCTCTTATTTGCCTGTGTAAAAAGGAACCTCTGTTGGCTTCATCTGTTTGACCTATTTAATGATATCTCTGAGGGGCAGAGGGAGAAATCCTTCTTTAACAACAATCACAAAATATGCTAGACTATTTTCTCAACTGCATTAAGCAATAATTGATCAATGATGACCAAATTTTGCAGAATTGAAATAAAATACAATTGTATTTCTGTTACTTGTGTACATTTTATTTAACCTTTGGGGGCGAGAATATTAGAGGCAGTTTTATTGGCACGGCTTCTGTAAAGTGGGATGATATAACCTGCCTTGGACAGCAATGTGATGGAAGAGAAATTGTGACATGCAAGAACTGATGCCAGGTACATTTGTTCTTTCAAGGTTGAATCTTAGATCAAGCAGGGACATCTAGGGGTAACAAAACAGCTTGCATAAGAACTAATGCTCTGAATCCTTCACATTTAAGAATAACCATACAGTCAAATGTATTGTTGCGGGTACAGACTAACTAACTAACTAACTAACTAACTAACTAACTAACTAACTAACTAAATAAATAAATAAATAAATAAATAAATAAATAAATAAATGTAAATAAATAAAAAGTAAATAAGTAAGTAAGTAAGGTTCTCCAAAGTCTTTGGCTGGCTGCATCAATTTGTCAGCCTGCCCCATAGTGATTCCATGGATAACTCACTGACGATAACCATATGGTCAGGAGCGGGGTGCTGGATCAAGTTCATTTCATGGGTCATTGGTTGACTGGAGAGAGTCATTGGGGAGGAGGGGTTTAGCCACAATCGGAACCAGCACGGACTGACGTGTGTCTTGATTTGGGGTGAGTGGAAGTGCCCTTAATCAACTACAACCACCCTTCCTTGAGAATAAATCCTATTGGCTTCCTTAAATTACAAGATGGTTTCTCAAACTTGGCAACTTTAAGATGTATGGATTTTTAAAAAAAAAAAATGTTCCATAGCTGCTAAGCATCCTTGACTTAATTTAAGTGCTGGGGATTAAAAAAAAACACACTTATATTTGTCTTGTTAGTATTTTCTTTTATTACGCTTACGGACAAAACGGCAAGCTTTTTCTTTCCCTGCAAATTTGTAGATATCTGAGATCCCACTTTGTCTCCATTTCTGTGGCCGCCATCTGGAATTAGCCTGCAAAATGAATGATTTTGACATCTTCAGAATATTTCAATAACCAATATGCATACCGCTGTCTTTAGAATTAAAGAGCCAAGGCGGGCTGCTCTTATTATTCCCATACTGCACATCGGAAGACTGAGACCATTAAATAAATTCTTGGCTGTACCGAGCTGATGGCATGACCACTTTGCTCCACCAGTATTTAACCAAGTTCCCAAAGCTTGCGTCTACATTATAGGTGCAGGAAATACAAAATCAACACCCTCACAATGCACAAACATGCTTTCCTTATAAAGAAACTCATTTTAAGGTCTGTGTTCCTCTGTTCCAGAGAGCACAAGGTGAATTCTTTGGCAAAAAATATGAAGAGCATTGGGCAAAAGGGGTCAAAAGCAACCTGAAGGAACAACGTGGTTCAGAAGGGGTTAAGACCGAGGAGGGTGTGGATTAGCGTTTTCCTGTCTTGACAGCCTGTATACAGCAGGCAGACCAGCTGCCGGCTGGCCACACGGCGTTCACTTCTCTGACTTGTCCCAAAAATCTTCTGGTGCTCGGATGTTATTGGAGATGCCGCGATGCTTTTAAAAGGGAGCAGAAGGTGAGTCCATAAACAGACCTGATTACCGGCATATCAGGTGACTGCCAGATTAGAGAACAGCTGTTCAGAATTGGCTTCCCTGGCCTTGCGAATGATCTTACTGGCTACGAATTCTCTTCCACTTCATTTGAATTACAGTAGACCAGCCAACCTTGGCAGTTTTAAAATGGTCTTCAACTCCCAGATTCCCCAGCCAGCTGTGTAGGGTGGGGAATTCTGGGAGTTGAGGTCCACCACATGTCTAGAAAGTTGCCAAAGTTGAGAAAAACTGGGATAAACTGTCCATTCAGGTTCGAAGAGAAAATCAAAAAACAACGTAGGCAGCTCTATGTGTACGTATTAGTGCTTAATTGTGGTGGGGGAAAAGAAACCCCTTTATTGGTTATGTATCCATCTAGACTTACATGGCACAATAGGTGAAAATGTGGCTGGCAGCTTTATATCTTGGTGTATTTTGTGAACCTGATATGTCTGTTTCAGGATGCGGTGTAAACCCCAGCAATTGTTTTAAATCCAGAAACAAAAGGTCACGGGTAGAGTCGGACATGACTGGCAGGGGAAATATTTACCCTTTTTAAAAAACCATTTTATGTGCTATTTTTGTAGTTATGTTTTCATTCACCCAGGTAACGTTTTGGCTGACAGAAATTTAGGCAGACTGGATCCTAATCTTGTCGACTTTAGGATAAGCTTTTTCAAAGTGGATTTCAGCAGACTTCTATCATAACAAATCCATCAAATTCATAGCATAACTGTCCACAACCTTGCATCTTACAGCTGCCTTGGATTATAATATCCATCATCCTTAGAGACAGTGAAGTGTGATGGATGCTGTAGTCCACTGAAGGCACGCCTGAGGAACATGCCAAGGGGGCAGACGCTAAACCACACATCCAAAAGGCATTGGTTTGGGGTAGATAACCCTCCAAACGGCACAAGATTCTTGTCTGAGAGCCAACTCTTGGGACTATGGTGGTATATTTCCTCTGGTGAGCAAGGGGCAACTCAAAATAAGCCTTTGCAGGAGTCTCTTGCGGCTGATGTGGTGTTTGGCTTCTGGGCATGTGTATCCCATTTGGTGAGGTCTGTACTTAAACCTCCAAATTTGGAGGGTGTGGCTCAGGGTGGAAGGAGACTGCTAGCACCAGACAGGCTTATTTATAGCCGGGAATTCAAGAGGCAAAAGTTCAGTAGAAATTTGTTCTGTAACCTCTTTTTGTAAATCCTCTTCCTCAGATCCACAGGTCTTAGGGAAAGCTGGCTTCCTGGGGCGGGAAGTCACAACATGGGCCTCTTTTGAAGCCCTCCCATACATTACATGATAGCAAGATGACCAGGTCTCATAAGAAATTGTGGTCACCATGGCTTTTTGACATACTGCTAAAGAACATAAGAATTCAGTGATAGTTTTAATTTGGGAGGAGGGGGTATTTTCATGGGGTTCCTCTTAGCTGTCAGTGAGCCAAGCTCCAAGAAAGATTGAGCAAGTGAGCCAAGCTGCCTTTTTTTATTAGGTTCACCAGAGAAACTCTCTTTGGACAGGAGTTCCTCACCAGGGCATATCTAGTTCCCCAAGGAGAGTCTCTGGTTTATCCCCACAACTGGCAGCAAACAATGTTTGATTAGGTCCATAACGCTTGAGATATGATGTTATTCCAGAACTTTACAGAGTAAATGGCTTCAGATGTTTTTGGTGTTTAGAACACCAGAAACAAACTCCTTGATATTTGTGCAGGTCAAGTATTAGTTGTGGACCAGGCCAAGTTAGGAGCTCAGCTGTATTCCCAGAAGACTTACAACCATGTCAGAACCTCTTTTTTTGGGAGGGGGGAGGGGGAGGAGCTTGTGAGACTCTCATGCGAGCTTGTTTTCCAAGCAGAGATAGCAAATGTTGAACCTAAGACATCCTGCCTTCAAACAAGACTGAATGCTTTGAGGACTTAAGGAAAATATTGCAAAAGTCCTTGAGGCCCAAACAGAAGTGAAACAGTTTATGCAATAAATCAACAATAGATTAATGTTTTTTAAAAAAATAAATAACAAAATACAACAAAAACCTAATCAAAATATAAAGTATACTGCCATTACAGTAAACAGTTACATTTCTTTTTATAATTATCTAATGCAAACATTTTGCAATTTGGTGTATGTATGGGTGTGTGTTTGTATATGGGTGTATACATAATAATATAGACATGTATTATTACAGGGGTACAGATAGTCCTCGACTTACAACTTTTCGTTTATTGGCCATTCAAAGTTACAACAACACTGAAAAAAGTGACTTATGACCATTTTTCACGCTTACGACAATTGCAGCGTTCTCATGGTCACCTGATCAAAATTCAGACACTTGATACTTGACTCATATTTATGACAGATGCAGTGTCCCAGGATCATGTGATCACCTTTTGTGACCTTCTCACAAGCAAAGTCAATGGGGAAGCCATATTCAGCTATACAACCATGTTATTAACTTAAAGGCTGCTGTGATTCACTTAACAACTGTGGCCAGAAAGGTCATAAAATGGGGTAAAATTCACTTAACTGCTTAGCAACAGAAATTTTGGGCTCCACTGTGGTCGTAAGTCAAGGAGTACCTGTAGAATAGGGTAGATATTCTGTATAATTGCATTGAACCTCGGTTCCCATTGGCCATGTTGTCATTCAGAAATAGTCGAACGTTTATAGGTGAGACAAAATATTATTCCCTTTGATCAGAATAATAAATATGAGAATCCCTTTATGTTTCTTATGAGAAAAGATGAAGCTGTGCCTCAGAGGAGTTATGTTTTCAGTCGTCTTTCATCTGTAGGGAACATGGGAAGATATTAAAAGATTTACAGCTTTGGGACTGTCAACTTATTTCTAGCCTAAAATTTTCTCTTTGGCTGAGGGAGCCATCTCCTGCTGCATATATATATATGTATCTTCTTGTATCTGCATCAACAACTGCCATCAACAACTGCCCAGCCTGAAGGGGAAGGGAGAGACGGAGCTTAAGAAAGTCAATATAGAATAGACAATGCAGGAAATGGCTCCCTTGTTTTTCAGCCCAAACGGCAGTAGGGTTCAGCATGTGGCTTCTGCTTGACTGGTTAGGAACAAGTGAAGAAACACAGTTGTGCAATGACTGAAATTTCACTTGGGCATCCATCCTGCTGAGGTTGCTATGCTGAAAGGCAGAAGAGCATCTGCGATCTGTATCAAGACTGAATGGAACCGTTATTAGTACTATTACATAGGGAGGATTTCGTTAGAGTTTTATCCTGCTTTTATTACTTTAGAAGTAATTCAAGGTGGTGAACATACATAATACTTCTTCCTCCCCCTATATTCTCCATAACAACAACCCTATGAGGTGGATTGGGCTGAGAGAAGAGTGCTGGGCCCAAAGTCACCCAGCCAGCTTTCATGCTTAAGGCAGGACTAGAACTCACCGTCTTCTGGTTTCTAAGCCAGCACCTTCACAACCATCATTTGTTTGAATTGTTGTAGGGTTTTCTACCTAAGCAGGGGGTTGGACTTGAAGACCTCCAAGGTCCCTTCCAACTCTATTATTCTATTCTTTTCCCGAAGCCAAACGGTTCTAGGTTACAAGATGCTAGATATTGGGTGTGAATCCAATTTAGGGATCTATGGGATCCTGTGGAATCAGATGGCCTTTTTGAGACCATTTGCTTCTCCCTTAGTATACAGATAACCACCTGAAATCGCAATGAAGAAATCATTGCATTCTACCTATTGAGCTCAATGGCACTCTCACATATCTGCCACTGTTTGATTTGCCATCTTTCCCATTTTTTATTTCTGTACGAGAGCAGGCCCATTAAAAAGAAGATCCGTGGCAGGTACAGGAAGAAGTTGTTGAAAGTCTTATATGGGAGCACTTTTTTTAAAGGATCTATGGCCCATCACTGTAACAATTCCATCTACTATCTTCCTGTATCTGCAAATGATTAACTAGAGAATATCTGGAGAGGAAGGCAATGTCTCAGCAATTTTTCGTTGCAAACCTTATTTGTTTGGTATTCATTCACCCTTTAAAATTAACATGAGTGAATGGCTGGGGAACTGGAAATAACCCGAAGAGGCAAAGGCCACAATAGTTTTACTTAATTGCATCAGTATTATGAAATTATCTTCTCCAACCTGATATCCTCCAGATAAGGGGTCTCCAACCTTGACAGCTTTAAGCCTGGAGGACTTCAACTCCCAGCTTTGCTGTCTGGGGAATTCTGGGAGTTGAAGTCTGCCAGGCTTAAAGTTGCTAAGGTTGGAGACCCCTGCTCCAGATGAGTGAGGATTACCATTCACAGGATTCCCAACCAGAGGGACCTGTAACTCTTGGAGCTATACTTCTGATACCTCTGCAAGGCTTCAGATTGGAGAAGGCTAGCCTAGCAGAGACATCCTCATTTGTTGAAGAAGCAAAAACTAAATTTGGTCTATAGAATTCTCTATTTATGTTACTGCAAGATTCCTACCACTAGTCAAGGTTGGGATATAGGTGTAGTCAGAGGTATATCAAGAACAAAAGAATGTCTCATACCTACTCCTGTGGAAAAAAAACATAGGGTCAGGAAACCCTATATGTGAACAGGAAGACATTTTTGTAGCCCTTTCTGCCCAGCAAATCTCAGTGAGCACATCCTGAACGGATATTCCCAGGTAGATGTTTCCATCATGTCATTCTGATTGGTTAATACATAAAGGTTTCCCAATTCAGATTTCAGAAATTCACTGCATTTTGTCTATCCCACTACACTTCTGCAAGCAGCTTTGAAACTGAATGGTAGAAATTCTCCAATGGTCGTTATGGATTCTAGCATACTCTGCCTATCAGATCCCACCAGTGAGCTACCATTTCCACCCATTCTGGACCCTCCCAGACTTTTCCAAGATCTTTCCCAGGATAGTCTCTCCAGATGTTCATAAACTCAAACTCTCAACAGCCTCAGTCAAGCATTGCCAAGAATGAGAGATGTTGGCGGCTTATAATTCAGCAATATCTTGTGGGAAGCCCCCCTCCTAGAGAAAGAAATATTTTGAGGAATATTAAAAAGGCAGAATAATAATTTTCCCTAAATGAGAAATGGAGAAACAAGCTTTTTAGAGGCAGGAAGCAGCCCCCACTTTTTCTTAATAGCCCACACCAGATGTCAGCACTTAAGGAGATAAAGAGCTAATTGAAAGAAGAAGCCAACTATCTAGATGGCTCTATTCATAAGCAAAGCAAATACTGCAGGCAGAAATCCATTCAAGACAGGATATTTCAAAACTGCTTGCAGCAAAGTTTTATAGCTAACAAAAGCAGAGTGATAGGATTAGAAGAGTCCCTCATCCAAGATCCACCACAGGACGAAAGCCATTAGGAATTGCCCAACACCCTTTCAGAACACAAGCCCCTTCATTGCATGACCCCCAGAGCAGTCCAAACTTCACCTGGCAGCTCAGATAAACAATAAGCCAGAGGTTGACCAAATTAGCTCAGACAAACACCTAGGATTTGCATTTCCTCTTTTGCCTATAGAGCCAGCTATGACCCCTACATGATCCCATAGGAATCTGACAACAGCCAATGGAATATTAAAGGACATGTTCTTGTACAGGAAAGTTGTGTGGTGGAGCTCTCGCCTCACAATCAGGAGGCTGTGAGTTCTATCCTAGGTTGAGGCAGAGATTTCTCTCTCTGGGCACACTGAGAATATATCTGCTGAACAAAACTCCACATTGGCAACAGGAAGGGCATCCGGCCAGTAAACACTCAGTTCCATTCAGTTGCCCATAATCCGCCTTGCAGGGGATTATGGGGTCATTAAAAGAGAATGATGATGATGATGTTCTTGCACAGGAACAGGAAGCTCAAATACAAAGCCCAAAGAAGGGATAAAAACCCACCCACTCTCAACTTCATTTTGTCAGCTGCCCAGAATTACACGTGGTTCTGCTTCTCTCTTTCCAATCAGCCTCCAGCCTTCATTTTATTTCCAGCGCCTTTCTCCTGGCTTGGAACTGAACCAGTGGATATTTCTTCCAACAATCTAAAAAGAGACAAGTTCTCTGTGCCCACTTTTCCCCCAGGTTAAAAAGCCAGGCATCCTGTTCTAAAACATTTCTGGGCATTGCTTTATGAAGAGGAAGCAGGCATGGTGGCCCACCTCAGGCCAATCCTCTTTTAGGAACTGAGATTTGCTTCGAATTGCATGAAACAGAAAGGAAGTCCATAACACCCAGTCTGGCTTTTCTAACCTGCCACTGTCTCCATCTTCCTGCCTCAGACTTGGCTACTTTCATACAACTGGTTGCCTGGAGCAGGGCAGAAGAGCTTTTGTGCTCATTTTTGCTTGTGGAGTTTTCTTTGTTCTGGGAATGGCTGAGCCTATAAAGATAAGGCTGCTAGTTCCTCTATTTTTTCCTGCTTGGCTTCCTCTTGAAACCTCTGTATGAAACTGTGGAACTCATTTGATATCCTGCCCAGCAAGCTTCTTCTTATGAAATGAATCTTTCTGGAGCATCTTTTAGCCCTACAGAGCATCTTTAAACATGCTGGAATAAACATGTGTTTAAAAAACAACCCTGGCATTTTAATGTTGGAGCATAACAATTAAATATTTCCCTTTTTATCCAGGGCCAAGACTTTGGCTGAATCTAAGTGATATTGCCTGACTAAGTGAAATTGGCCAGGAGTTGTATGGAATATCTTGGTGGGTTAGTCACTGAAGGAAGCCACAGAGAGGACCTTGGAGAAAGGATTCGGAAATTGTTCCAACAACAGAAGGTGCTAAGATATGCTTTGAGCCAAGGAAACTATTAGGAAGAGTCTTAGTCTGGCCCTTCCTTTAATCCCTGAGGTATAAGACAGGAAAACATGCTCAGGCTTATAAAATACTGTTACATTGCAATATCTTATCTTAATCAAGGATAATTCTAATCATTTTGAGGACTCTGTTGATCTGGCTAACCTTGAAGGGCATACAGTCATACAGTGGTGGATCTGCCCTTCAATTCTTGTAAACAATTGACTATTTAATGTAGCAGAAAGGGAAAATTCATTCATTCATTCATTCATTCATTCAGTCTTGCATCTTCAAGTCAGTTTTGACTTCTGGTGACTGGACAAGTCCTTGCACTTTACTTGGCAGGATTTTTGGAAGTGATTTGCCCTTGCCTTCTTCCTAGGACTGAGAAAGAAGGGCTGGCACAAGGTCATCCAGTCAACTTTGTGCCAAAGATGGGTCTAGAATTAACACCAAAACTGGCTAAATGTATGTCATCAAATATGACTGGTGTAAAGGAAATCAGATTTAGTTTTTGTCCAGACCTGTTTACTTTTTGGAATAAATTTCTCTCGGTCCTGCTGACACAGGAAACTCACAGTTACAGAACTTAGTACATAGTAATCCAGTCTTTGCTTAAAAATATCTGATGAAAAGAAATGCTGTTTTCTAAGACAGCCTGTTCACGACTGAATCTTGAACACTATCAAGAGTTCTATCTCGTGTTTAGCTGAAATCCCCTTATCATTTATTCATGCTGGTCAGGAATTATGGAATTTAACAAATCCAATTCATCACAAGAGTTATAGTCAAAGAAGATTATCTTAAGCAGGAACATTCAGAAAACCATACAACAAAGTGAGAATTACCTTGGAGTAAGACTTTTTACAGCTTGACATTGTTGTGACCAATCCATTTTGAGCCAGAACATTGGAGTTTCCCAAATGGTAGGTCAACACCTGAACAAACATTCACTTCGTTAAAAAAATGATCAAAATATTAATCACTGCTGATTAATTGTGTCTGTATTTCCCAGCAATTCTCATCTTTCAAGAATCGTAACAGGATAGGAAATACCATTCTGTATCTGCATTATCTCATTAATCTTCTTCTCTGCTTCTAGGACCATCGTGGAGTGGCAAGCATCCAACGGTGTTCTTTCTTCACAGAAAGATTTCATCTTCATTGGAAGCGAGGCTGAATTCCAATAAACAGAAACAAATGGTTTCCAGCGTTGCAGAAGAGATTATGGAAGAGTAGCTAAAGCTTCATATAGGACAACCATATACCTTTTCTCCAGGGTGTGGTGTTGGACAAAATTCTGCTAATTCTTTTAAACTGTTACCAAAACCATCCTGGTTTTGGAAATTGCACAATATCTGAAACCGTGGATACAGAATGAGGCCTCTATCTCCAGGAGATGGACTTTCCCCTCTGGGTCTGCTCACACGAGGGCCTGACTACTTGCGTAAGCAGCTGGAGATGAGTAGTGGTGGGCGGACGCCAAGTGCTGTGGAGAGGCTGGAAGCTGACAAAGCCAAATATGTCAAATCTCGGCAAGTGATCAACAGCCGTCAAGAGCCCATTCTGCTCAGCCACACTCCCCAGTCTTCCCCATGCTGCAGGAGACCCTTAACCCTCCACCAGCAGAGTGAATTTTCTCAGGGCTTGACAGCAGACCAAGATGGCCTCAGACCCAAGAAGCAGCCTGCTTCTCCTCAGTCACCCATAGCGCGGCGAGGGGGCAGCAGGCGCCTACTGAGGCCTGACTCACTTGTCATCTACCGGCAAAAACGCGACTGTTCTCTGGTCAACAAGGAGAACAGCAAAGGGTACAACCTAATGAAGTGGCTGTTTCAGGGTCCACTGAGAGATGGACCTCATAACTGTTCTTCTTCAAGGAGTCTCTTAGGAGATGGACATCTGGAAGTGACCCAAGAAGAGAACTCTATGGTTTGGGTACCTGCAGAGAAGGAGGACACGAGGACTGCACATTCAGTGGACATGTTAGATGGATTCATGGGTTGTGAGTCTAAGCCTAGTCAAAAACCCCAGGCCAGCTCTCTGCTCAGTGTTGACCAGCCCTTTCCTTCCTCAGGCCATTACCAAACAGAAGCCAAGAAAGAGCTGACTCTGAGTTATTCTCTTCCTCTGTCAGAGAAAGAACGATTCTTTAACTACTGTGGCTTGGACCGCAATTTGGTAGAGGTGCTCGGAATTGAACGCTTCAAACCAGGCAGCTGGGAAGCTGGTTCCTTCTGCATTGGGTCAGCTAGTTCTGAACATGATGGCCTTTCCTACAATGGGGAGCCCTTGTCTGCTGAAGACCCAAGTGACAAGCTGTCTGCGTCAGTCTCTGTTGTTGAGCGAAACGCCCGTGTCATTAAATGGCTTTACAGCTGTCAGCAGGCCCAAACGAGATCCAAAGAATCTACAGTATGAACTCATGAAGTTCTGGGGTCCAAGGCTCTCTCTTTATCCCAAGTGAGGGAAGGTCCTGTTTTGGAAGGGATGGCAAGGTTCACCATGGGAAACAGAGCAGGGAGAACCTACTATCTATCGCCAGATGTGTCTTTCTCAAAGCAATATTGTTAAGAACCAGTTGGTCTTGAACCTTTGCCGAATTTTTCCCAGTCTGGGTCTAACCATCATGGCTAATAATGATTAACTACCTTACTGAGAATTCTGGAAATTGAAACCTAATAGAAGTGGAGGGTCTCAGATGGAAAAATATTCCCTAAAGGTATCGTTGGCAATAAGGATACAGTTTCCAGGCTAATTTAAGGGCTAAAATTTCTTGCTGCCATCCAGAGCAGATGAATACATTTTCCTTTCTTTCCCCATCGGTTGAGAGCCATTGTGATGCAACAGAGAACACAGGAAGAATTGGTTCAAATCTCTACTCGCCCCTGAAGTTTCTTAAAGTGGAAGGTTAAGTTTACCTAGCACCTTTTCTACAAGGTTGTTGCAAAGATATATCCTGATATCCTGCTAACAAACAACCCCTGTGTACATTGGCTGCTTGGGTTATTAATCACTGCTTATTTAGACCTCTAACAAAGTGCTGAGCTCTTAAGGAATTTCCACTCCTGTTGGCAGAACTATCTGAATGTAGTTCTACATTGAATCATCCAAGGTTTCTATTCCCTGATAGTTAGGTTCAAGTCCAGTGTGCTTGGCTCTTCCTTTATGTCGAAGCCTGTATGACTTGCTTCAGTGTGGTGCAAGATGGTGCTGCTGCTCCCCAGTGTTTATAATTAAAAAAAGTTGTTGATAAACTCGTTTGCCTTTGCTTAAAAGTTGCCAACCAACTTTTGCAAAACAGCATCTTGAGGGGGTTAAGCTAATGTCAGGATGGACGATTTTATGAGTTTTAGATTGTGGATTTTTAATACTGTAAGTCTCCTGGAGTCACCATGTGTGAGTTGGGCAGTTCTCTAAATTTGATTAATCGATAAATAAATTTATTTTCTGGTCTGGGAGAAGCACTAGGCAGCCACAGAACATAACCCTTGACTCCTGTAAATTAAAAGGATGCATGTAGGGGAGGTCTGAGGATTTTATTTATCTGTGTTTTCTTCTGCTCAGACTGTTCACTACTTTGATGGTGGGAAGAATCAAAAAGGACTCTCTAAGGATCCTTCCATACCTCCTCTGCTTCTAATCTTTAATCGCAATTTGAAATGTATCCTATTGCATTTCTTGCAGTTTTGAGAATAAGGAACACAAATCTCTAGCACACGCGGCAACAAAATTCTCCATTCCTCTCCATAAAACAGGGAAGGAAATAAATATATCAACACAAAGAAGTAGGAATATAATCACAACTCTTTATCAATTTCATCTCTGCTTCATTGGAGAGCTGGGAGAGGATATAAAGCTGTAAAACCATTACCCTTTATGGACCCATTAGAGTAGTGGAAGTACAAATAGCAATAGCATTTAGGCTTATAGACCTCCTCATAGCACTTTACAGGGCTCTCTGGGGAGTTTACAATGTAAGCATTATTTGCATATTGTCCCCAACAATCTGGATTCTCAATCTGGAAGGCTGAGTCAACCTCAAGCCCCATCAGGATCAAACTCCAGGCTATGGGCAGAGTTTGCCTGCAATACTGCACTTTAAGCATTGCTCCACCAGGGCTCCTTACAAATAGCCAGGAGAAGGGAAGACACAAGAATTCTGCCAGTAGAGAAATGACTCACCCTGGGGGCTCTTCAAGTTCCACAGTTTCCAGTTAAAAACTGATTTCAGAGCTTTTTTACAAATTTATTTCACAACAGATCTGCCAAATTTTTTTAAAAAAACAGCACACCTGACAAAGAATCAGGCATAAAGGTGTGGAGATGATCTGGGAGTTGTCCAAATATCCTTTGTAGAACTGCCATGAGTTGCATCTGCTAGAGTTGGGCAGCCATATACATTTCTTAAATCAAAGAAATAAATAAATGGTAATGCTTCCTCTCTAATAAAGTGGATGCTCAAAATCTCAGACGCTATTATGGTATCAGCTTGTGAAAGGTGACTTTGTCTGTAATTGAAGGCTCATCTCAGAAACAGAGTGCTTGCACAGATCTTATATGCATTCTAAGACAATTGATACTTTCCATTGAGTGCCCATGAAAAATTGCAGCTTTTGAATGATGAATGCTGCCTGACAAACTCTGGATTATTGCTCTGCAGAAAGTTAACAAGGTTTTAAGTTCTGATGACAGTCTATCTATTGCCACCTTGCGGTAGCTAGATATATCCCAATCCTTTTATACAAAACCTACACTTACTCTGAATAGGCAATTTATTCTAGCCCATTCCATGAAAATACAAGATTCCATTAAAACGAACAACTGAAACTACATTTCCAAACCTTATAATTGCAAGCCTATATTTCAAAATGTGTGAACGTGGTCAGTTGCAAGAGCCGAAGACACTGTAGAACATTTCCTGTCCTTTGGGAACTTTACTTTAATGTCATGCCTTCCTTTTTAATGAGCAAAAACAGAATATTTGATCTGCAACATAGATAACACTGCAAAAGTTGTCTTTCCTCCCAGCAGCAAGCTGTAGGAAAGAGGCAAAGACTAAAAACATCTATGTCACCCAAGATATGATTAAAATTATTCATTTAATTCAGTGAATTGAGTTGATCCAAATTGTGGAATCTGACTGAGTCGACCTATCTGCTCAGAGAAAGCTGATTGTGGATGCACAAGAGGGTACATTGTTGAACTGATTCAGAGACATCCCCTTTCTGAGACTTCAAGGAGAAAACAGCAATTTGATTCACTTCTCCTATTCAAAGTGGTGATGTGATCTAATTGTCTTGGAACTGAACCTTTGGTTCCCTAAATTCTAACAGGTAATTTTTTTCCCCAGAAGTCTGAACCAATCTCTTGAATAGAGGGAGTTAAAATTTGGCAAAGGACTGCCTAAAATTCGAATTATGACTACGGTTAGCAAGTTGTCCACGATTATCTATGAACTTACTGTACATTTCCATGACATAAAAGACAATGATCAATCTGAAGCTATTTATGGCTATTAACGTATTTAATTTTCAACACACTTAATTTAAACATTACTTGGGACAGACAGGGAAGGAGGAAGAGAAGCATGTTTGAGCAGAACCCCCTTCTCAAGCAATGAAACACTAGATAGGTATCTAGAACATCCTAATAGGTTAGGATGTTTTCAATGATAGTCATCAGCAAAGATCCGAAGAAAAATGATGGTGTTAATGAGGTAGTTATGCCCAATGTCTGCTTGATGTGTGGACTGAAAGTTCTGCAGAGAACCACTGAACTCACATGTAGATAGACTTACACATCATGACCAACCAGCACTATGAATCCAGGGATACTATCTTCCTTAAAAATGGTGCCAGCTTCAACAGAAACATTTTGAGAGTGGAGATCCATAAGATCGAGTTGTCAATCTTTCAATCCTTCAATCTTTCTGTTGACGATTCTTGGTTCATAGAAGACAAGGATCTCATTAGATGCTTGAAGCTTTATTTATTTCCCCATCATGCTGCACCATTAGTCATAAAGATTTGGGCTGAGCGGTTAGAGACTGATTACTTCCTGAAAGTCACCTGTTGCCCATGTGTGTGGCAGGAGGAAAAACATTTTGTCCAGTAAAATAGAGGTGCCAGAAATAAATGAAGATTGTAGCAGAATCTTGGACACTCTAGTTTTGTAGCCTGGATTCTCTTTTATTCCACATATTTAGCCAAATGAGTCTCCAATCTATTGACACATTTTAGGGTTACAATCCTTGTCTACCTGAACTACTAGCTTCTATAAGTTATGAACCTAGAAAGCTATCTTACCCTGATTTGGGACCTGTCTTCCATTATAATTCCCCAACCTGATTTGAAAATGATCTGAAATCATATTCAAACCAATCAACCTTAAAACAGGATTTTACACTGGATTTTTCTCCAGCCTTGCTAAGAGATACCAGGGATTGAACTGGAGATTTTGTTTGCATACAAGGTATGCACTTTGCCTCATAACTGTATCCAACAGGGATAAAGGAAACTCCCTAAGATCAAACTGCCTTTAATCCTTGGTGCTTGGTACCATCTACAGCATGTTGTTTACAACAGCTTTTCAGAGCTTTAGATCTTTCCCAGCCATTCTTGAGATGCCAGGAATTGAACTTCAGCTCTGGATGAGATGGGTGGCACACAAATCCTATAAATAAAGAAATAAACTTGGAGATTACTGGAAAACAGAATTTCCAGGTCTAACAGCACTGCAAACACCAGCACCAAGCACCTCTGAGATCTCCTTGGCAAGCTCGAAATGCCTTTATGGGTTATTGGAAAGTGTCTCCATGCGCAGATTTAACTACTTTTGGTTGCCAACATTTGCATCATACTTTTCTTTGTGTGAAGAGTTTGGAATTTCCATGCATGGAACTCTCCCATTTTATCATCATAAGTGCGTGAGATCTCTTGCACAGGTCTCATCATGGCTGAGTGGGGATCTGTATCCAGGTCTTCTCTATCCAAGTCTATCAACTGCAGCAAGTTATCATAGAATCAGCTTGTAGACTGCTATAGATTGGACTCTTGGATTAATCGTTCTGGGACAGCTGCTTTCTTAGAAAGTTATTGTTGGTGCCACCAAAATAGGTGAATGTGGAAAGAGAGAAGGAGATGCTCATTTTTTGATAGGCAGCAATCTCTGGCAAGGGAGTTTTTCCTAAGTGTTCATTAACATAATTATTCTAAGAACGGTCTTAAAAGGAGAAAAGGAGAGAAATGGAATGAAGGCATTGGAGACACACACTGTGGGAAGGCTTCATAAAGTTATAATCCTAAACAACACCCATATCTGGAACTGAATATTTCACATTAAGCCCAGCACTTTTTTTTCAGAAAGCTGTTGGAAAATAATAAAATATATTGTTATCACTGAGAAAGGGTCACTCACTCAAAGTCCTCCATTTCTGTGTCTGTCCTAGTTATTTTTGGGAATATTCTTGTTCTTCAACTCGGCCAGTTTGTTGGTTAGGAAGCTCCACTTGAAAGCCACACCTTCAGCCTCTCGTAGATCATTGTCATGGCCAAGGTCACTAACTTCCTCAGCAGGCATCACCCCAGAACCCCCACTGCCTTCAACCATTTCTTCGCTGGGGTCCACCTTGGCAGTCATTTTTTCCAGAGCTGAAGTTTGCTGCCATTTAGTAGCAAAGACATCCCAAAGGCCAGCCGTCTTCTTCTCAGCTGCTTCTTCTGATGGTTTTGCAGCTAGAGGACTGAAAGGAGAGAAGAATTTAGGAAAGGAGAGGCATTAAAACTACATTGGACAGTGTGCTAATATAAGTCCCCCAAATTCCAAGAATAAAATCGGAAGCACAAGAAGCTGCTTAAAGCCAAGCCAGTTCTTCAATTTGCTCTTAGTGGAAGCAAAGCTACAGTTAAAGATTCTCCTGTCAGTCGTGACCGACTCTAGGACACGTTGCTCATCTCCGTTTCTTGGCCAAGTGGCTCACCAGAATTTCTGACGTACGTTTTCCCAGCCCTTCCCAAGAGTAATGGAAACTGAAATGGATGTTTCTCATGTAAAATATATTCTCTGATCTTCCCTAAAACAATATTGTAGTAATTGATTTGGTTTCATAGGAGATGCTTATCTAAACTCTCATAGATGGAATGTACAGTAAAAAAAACACCTACTGAGTTAAGTGGGAAACTATCTGACTTTAATCATAAAAAGCCTTGGATTAACATTAGTACATAACAATCCTAAAGAATGCAAGGCCGATATAGTACTATCTGGACCATCTCTTGAGCTTGGCATGTTTGGGAACCTTCTTGTGAGTACGGTTATAGTACAATGTGCAAAGGAAAACCTTTCTGTTAGTAGATCTCTCTCTTTTCTTATGTTGTTGCCACTTGTGAGTTTTGAATGCCCGCTTAGTAATTTCCCCAAAGAGCACATTCCCCAGTTAGATCTTTACGGTTATATCTGATATTGCTTTGCTTTCATAGATTTAATAATTGTAGCTTTTACCATTTTCATCTTGTTTGAGCTTTTTAAATGATGAGTGGAAGGTAATGGATACCATAAAAATAAAGAGCATATTTTCTAGAGGTTTTGTATAGCTTGGAGGTTCAGTTTAAACATCCATTGAGTTGAGCACCTACAATAAATATGAATGAATGGATGGATGAATGAATGAATGAATGAATGAATGAATGAATGAATGAATGAATGAATGAATGAATGAATGAAGTCCATAGAACACATAGGCCATAGGTTGCTCACATCTACCGGTAGTCCTTGACTTACAACAGTTCATTTAGAGACAGCTTAACACTACAATGGCACTGAAAAAAAGTGACTTATCACCATTTTCCACTCTTATAACTGTTGCAGCATCCCCATTGTCATGTGATCAGAAGTCAGACCCTTGACAACTGACTCATGATGGGTGCAGTGTCCTGGGGTCAAGTGATCACCTTTGTGACATTCTGATAAGCAAAGTCAGTGGGAAAGCCACATTCACTTAACAACTGTTTTACTAATTTAACAACTGCAGTGATTCACGGAACAACTGAGGCAAGAAAGGTCATAAAATGGGAAAACATTCACTTAACAAATGTTTCGCTTAGCAACAAAAAATTTGGGCTCAATTATGGTCGTAAGTCAACGACTATCTGTACTTTGGCTTTGGGTTTTTTTTAGCGCCTTTAAGTCAGGTTTTGTTTTATTTTTTTGACTCCTGGTGAATGTCTGGATAAGTCCCTGCACTTTTCCAGGCAAGATTTTGGAAGTGGATTGCCCTTGTCTGCTTCCTAGGGCTGAGAGAGAATATCTAGCTTTGTGCCTAAGGCAGAATTAGAACTCATGGCCTCCCAGTTTTTGGTTTACATCAAACGTTACAATTATAGACTAATCACACCTTATTTCAGTATGTATATTTCCCCAAATTTTGGTAGCACATTTGCCTCCTCTCACTACACACAAACATTTAACGTATTACCATCTATGAACTACAGAGCACTTCCCCATGGTATATAATTTGGTGTTCAGCGATTAAGGCCAACTATGTACTACCAAATTCTATAAAAGTCCAACAGCAAAGAAACACAGAAAACTTTTGTTGCCATCTAGTGGTTGTTTGGATTTTTGTAGTTGAGATATCGTAGCCCAAGTCTAATAACTCAAACCCGAGTGTGGTAATTTAACACCACAAGAGTACATCCTATTTTTGACTGTTGTGCACATGTGATTGTATTGTGGACCACAAGGACAGATAATTGCTTGATTGATTCACTGAGTGGTTTCTTTGTTCTGCTTTTGTTGCAAAGCAGCAGGGCCATCTCAGATTAAATTATGGCTTGAAGGGTGTACCAATTTGTATCACACATGTTAAAGATCTTAGCCATCTTGTCATTTTCCAAAAATCTGATAGCAGCGAAAATAACATGCTGATTACTGGTTCACAAGAAAATTGGCTTGGCAAAGTTGTAACTCTTAGAATAACATATAGTTGAGGTTTAAAATGGGACAAATCACCATTTGAGCTTGATTGTTCTTACCACAAATGACTAGTCCTCTAATTTTCTCTTTTCTTCCTCCTTCAATTCTGCATAACTGAAGAGCGACATGAAAAGCCAACAATTTAACATTTTGTATTCAGTTAGACAATGGAGAGAAAAAGCTTTTTACATGCTAACCAAAATTTTGATTTTTCTGATATAAGGCAAAATTGAATTTGAATACTTTTCCTCTGCAAACAGTACCACTATGAAGCATGATACATTTCTACTAAACCCATTCTGGGCCAGTGACTGGACCAGAGGTTTAGTCTTCCAAGCTTTCAAACTTGTGCAGGAGCCCATCCTCAGGGAACTATATATATATTTAGTGTATACACACACACACACACACATATATTATACAAATACAAATAAATCAATATTAATCATATTTATATCATTTAACAAAATTATATAATTCTAATAGTATTACACATCTTTATAATAAGTTATCGTCCTTCATTGTTTAGTTATTCAATGTTTCAATATGTCATTTTATACCCATCACCCTATTTTAAATTTCATATCTTTAGTGTAGGTAAACTATTATCAATCATCTCTATTACATTTAACCAACATTTGACCTGTCATAGTGGTTTAGGTAGAAGGAAGGACTCACCTTCATGCTTTCTTTCCCAAGAGTTTTATATTTTGCTGGTGAGCTTTACACTTGTGTCAAACTTTCTTAAGAGAAGGAATTGGGAGTGAGGTTTTTAAATGATGAACATATCTGGATTGTTGCTGGATTGTTGCCATCTCCCTGATTTGTTTTCACAAA
The DNA here is from genome assembly GCA_032468155.1 of Oxyrhabdium leporinum. NCBI lineage: Eukaryota > Metazoa > Chordata > Lepidosauria > Squamata > Cyclocoridae > Oxyrhabdium > Oxyrhabdium leporinum. The sequence continues at coordinate 208,625 of JANHFL010010500.1, forward strand.
TTCTCTCTTCTGTGTGGCAGTGGAATTGGCAGGTACTGTTCTACTCTTTGCAGTGGTCAATAACCAGCATGATGGCAGTGAACATGAAAAATTATTTTTTTAAAGGGGGAATAGCTTTCCAGGTATCCAGTTAAGTTCTTCTTGAAATGTTAATAAGATTGTGGGATGAGACAGAGAGGAAAGTGTTAATAAGATTGCCAAACAGAAGAAAATGGTTCATATTGAATAGGCACTCAAAAAACAGGTACTTTCCTCATTTTATATTCAGAGGAAATTCTGATACTCTTGAACTCCATGTTTTTACTGATAGCTCCTTGATAATATCTTGACAATATTAAAAATGATATTAAATTTAGTCAAGGGGCAATCCAAATCAGTAGTATGTGTACATATACACATAGTCACACAACCTATACACATACAGTATAGAAACATACACACAAACATATATACTGTATGTGGATGGATAGATGATAGATAGATAGATAGATAGATAGATAGATAGATAGATAGATAGATAGATAGATAGATAGATA
>JANHFL010010500.1:209260-230987 GCA_032468155.1 Oxyrhabdium leporinum
TGGATGGATGGATGAATGAATGAATGAATGAATGAATGAATGAATGAATGAATGAATGAATGAATGAATGAATGAATGAAATGACTCTTAGAGGCTGAAGACTCCATTCAACAATTGTGTGCCACATTTTATCTGCCCACTGGAGGGCAGAAGGTCGAAAGGAACAGCTGACTGATTCTAGCTAGGCAAAGAGAGAGAACAAGGAATGTTTGCAATTAGATTACAGGGACCCTATTCCAATGGGCACCAGTATGGCTATATGCCTATATCCATATAGAATAATAGGTTGGAACGGACCTTGGAGATCGTCCAGTCCATCCTCCTATTCAAGGAGGAGATCCTATACATCCCGGACAAATGGCTGTCCAGTCTGTTCTTTAAAGCTTCCAGTGATGGAGCACCCACAACTTCCAGACGTAAGCCGTTCCACTGATAGGTTGTTCTCACTGTCAGGAAATTTCTTAATTCTAGGTTGAGCCTCTCTTTAATGTTCTTCTACCTGTTACTTCTTGGTTTTCCTTCAAGTGCTTTGGAGAATAAGTTAACTCCCTCTTCTCTGTGACAGCCCCTTAAATACTGCTTTCATATCACCCACAGTCCTTCTCTTTGTTAGACTAGACATACCTAATTCCCGTAATCATTCATTGTACAGTTTAGCCTCCAGACTCCTTACCATCTTTGTTGCTCTTCTCTGCACATTTTCTAGGGTCTCAACGTCTTTTTTATATCATGGTGACCAGAACTGAATGCAGTATTCCAAGGGTGGTCTCATATTTGTACGTAATTGCATCAACATCAATGAGACAAAAACTAAGCCAACGCGCCTTAATATTAATCTGGTTTTGCAAGGTGGGCGTGACTAGAAAACAAAACACTAACACTTATTTCTAGACAAATATAAGGAAGTTGAAGGCCCAGTGTGTTTCCTTCCTGATTCTCTGGGCAACAATGGCTTTCTCTGCCAATTTTAGCCAAGATCAGCTCATATCAGAAAAACATAAGGAAATGAAACATTCAGGGTAGTTGTGGTTTTGAATGAAGTGCCAAGAATGTGAATTGATCGATGGATGATATTTTTGGTTTTTTGCAGAATTTGGGGCACCTCTAAGTTTAGAGGGAGGGGTTCTCCTCCATAAGTGCCTGTTATGACTATAAAAATGAACAGGCATTCTGGGTAAAGGAATGGTTTCTGTGTACATGTTATTTCCCTAAAACAGTGTTTCCCAACCTTGACAACTTTAAGATATGGAGACCAACTCCCTTATATTTGTCTGGCTTGGCTGGAGAATTGTGGGAGTTGAAGTCCACATATCTTAAAGTTCTCAAGGTTGAAAATCACTGCAAAGAGGATAAAAAGTGATTGATATGAAGGTGTATATTTGCCCTATTCAGGCAATCTGAGAATTGTAATGTTAGATATCTCTTACTGGTCAGCAGATGGTTCAGGAGCCAGCAACTGATCTTCATCCTCCCGACTGAACAAAGATGACATGGTCCTCCAGCCTTTGACTCCAGCTCCCTGGACCTACATACCGAAATCAGACAGTTGGGTTGTGGGTAGACATCATGGTAAGAGGCTTCCTCAGACAAACTTCAGAGCCCTTTCCTCGATGCAATTTCCTTTCAAATCAAACATTTGTATGATTGTTTTTCTTTCTGGAGCTGTAATGAATAGTGTGTGCTGGAACTCTTCAACCCAACTGCTCAGTAAGAGTCTATGGAGATTCTCAGCCATCCAGGTTAGAGTTGTCCCAAAGGTGCTTTTTCAAAAGGCAACTGGACTTTCTTGTTTTTTCCTTGAAGATGTCAGAACTGAAGAAGCTTCTTGGATGAGAAGTGAAATGTCTTCCATGAAAAAGCAAGAAAGTCCAGTTGCCTTTTGAAAAAGCATCTGTGGGATGCTCAATAAGAGATGAATCCTTTTCTTTGGGCCAAGTAAAAATATCTGAGATGATGGATAGGTTCTAGGTCAGATGTGGGTGACCCCCTTGGACCACAAGTGGTTTCTCCACTCCTCCTTTTTTTTAGCCTCAAAGTTCCCCAAGATGGTCATCTTCTGAAAACAAGATTTTAAAAAGGGTCTTCTCCAGTATTATCAGACTCAGTAGAAGACATTGGGCTTCTGTAGTGATTTTTGCCTGTTTGTGATATGCGTTCCAGATTGTTTCATTATTAGTGCTTTCATTGGGTTAACTAAATAATGACTTATTTTTTGCAATTCAAGATCTTCTCAACAATTTTCTCCAGCACCACAATTCAAAGGCATCCAGTTTATTTCATTCCACCTTTCTGATGGCATAGCTTTCATAACATCTGTTACAACTGGGAAGACCATGGCACTGATAATATCCACTTTTGTAACCATCATGATGTCTCTGCCTTTTACAGTTTTGAATAGATTTACAATACTCTTTCTTTCAAGCAAAAGACATCCCTTTATTTTATGGCTTCAGTTCTGAAATGTCCTTTATGTCAATATAAATCTTCACCGGAGACAAATTCCTTGTGTGTATATATTCACACTTGGCCAAATCAAGTATCCAATCCAATCCAATCCAATTCAATTAACTACCTGTCACTTGGATGAAAACTTCACTTTCACTTAATTTTCCCCATTATTCATTCTTTTAAGGTGCTCATACTGACGTATTTTTCACACCATAGGGCAGCTAGGTCCTATTGGCCCAAATAGCAACGTTTATTTACAATTTAAATATTTCTGCACAATCTTTTTGAAAACCGTGCTGATTCTGGAAAGATATCGATGCATTATTATTATTGATAATCCTAGAGTTCACAGATTCCCCTCCCCTCAAATTCCCCTCCTCTCAGCGACTGAGCCAGCCATTTTCTTCTCGCGTGATCATAACCTTAGTCACAAATAGCTTTTTCTTTGGGCCTCAAAGGTTGTGCAGCTATTTTTTTCTGTAACGCAACAGTAACTTCAGAAATCTAAAAGAGGCTTTAGTTGTTTGGATGAGGAGAGTGACTGTTCTTACCCGCCGAGCCAACTGAGAAACAGAGTTCAGTCCCTCCTCTGACAGCATTATGGAGTCTGTAGTTTCCACCAGTTGAGGATTCTCACTCTGAAATAAGAGATTCTCTTTTGAGAATTGTTGGTGCAAGAACAGGCAAAAATAGCATTTTGCTTCTACAGGAATCTGTGGCTCTATTCAATAGAGTTGGAAGTTGGTGCTTTTTTCTTTTTTTCTCTCCCATTACACTATGCCCTCTTTTTTCCCCTTCCTCTTTTCTTACTTTTCCATGTTTTTTTCCCCTTTCTATTTTATACTTCGATAAACTAATAAAAAAGCTTAATAGGAATCTGTGGCTCCATTCAATAGAAAGAGCAGAATAAAGACAGCTGAGGTGCCTTACTCCATTTTGAAATGAAGTGTTGCAAATCATCTTTCAACATCTCCCCTCTCCCATCCCAAAGATTATTTAATAATAACAATAATTTATATTACGGTCTCAGACCAGCATTGCAAATAAGGAACATTAAACAGACAAGATAATATATTATAATTAGCGGTGGATTGTCAGTGTGCAGTCAGAGTGCCTCATTTTGCAGACAGTATAACAAAATTCTACATTCAAAGAGACTACATCGGACTGATCTGATAACAGCAATTGTATATAAAACAGATCAGTGCACATAAAAAAAGATTGGTGATTATTTAATGATTTGCAAGGGTGATCCCACTATTGTTAGAATGTTAGTAAATTATTAATAGTCACTGGTATCCCACTAACTGTTTCCATTCTGGACTAAATAATTATTTCCCATTAAAAAATAGAAAATAGAATGTATTGTCTGAAATGCTGTAGGGTTTCCTGCCTGAGCAGGGGTTGGACTAGAAGACCTCCAAGGTCCCTTCCAACTATTCTATTCTATTCTATTCTATTCTAAACAGATGATCTGGGTTTTTCCCTACCGCCTTCCAGATGTGTGCCCTTTAACCCCCAGAATTTTTGTCAATGGCTTTGCCAGCTGAAAAATATTAGGAGTGAAGTTCCATCCATCTGGAATGGGTGGGAAAGCTAATAAAGTCCATGTTCAATGACTAAGGAAAAAGAAGAGGTCTGATCATGGATTGCTCTACCTCATCTTGGAGATCTTCTTCCTGGAGCTCTCCACCAAGGGCTTGCATTACTTTTGTCTTGTAGACTCTCCAGAATCCCTGAGTCATTGTTGCAACACCCAGTTCAGCTTTTGGGGTCTCGGTTTCTTCAGATGCTAGAGAAGCTTCAAGCTTTACAGTTCTTTCTTCAGTTTCTGCATTGAGCGCTAAGCAACTTAAGTTCCAGTGGCCATTGTGCCATGGCACTCAGCTGCTTTGGAGGCTCTGCAGGATATTAGTAGCTCAGCTAGAAGCTAGTGTGTCCTGCTACTTCACACCTGTTTCTAGCTGCCTCCTCCTTAGATCTGGTGTCTTCATTAACAATTCAGAAGCATACGGCATTCATCTCAAAGAACAAAGTAGAATCAGATACATGGCTGACCCAGAATAATAATGGATGACAGCTCTTGGGAAAAAACAGGCACCCTATCCCTAGATACGTTCTGCAAAAAATATGGTTGTCTTCTTCATCTCACACATGGAAAACTAATCCTTTTAGGGTACCCTTGTCCATTAAACTTTTCTTTAAGGGCAAACACCTTTTTTTGTGTAGAAAGCCCCGTCGTCTTCAGAATGTGCCATTTGGCTTCAGAAGTTCCCTAATCTCAAGGAGACTGTTTCTCCCACTTTGGCATCACAAGGAAATTATAAAGGAAAGCGTTCTTAAGTTGCTGCATTACACCCCATTGTCTGAAGCCTGTAACTGATCTCCTGCAAGAACAGGCTTTGGAATGTAGGAGCTAGGCAGGAGGCTTAAAATAGCTGCTGACAGATAAATTATTTTGTAGGGCTGATAGCCTTGCAGACCGGCGTCTTTTCCTTCCTGGATTTAGTTTCTGCTTTAGGCAGAATGCCAATCTCTCCTCCCCATTCTGCCAAATGTCCAAATGGTGTCTTAGAACCTGCAAGGAAGCTGGATTGTCTGTCACTGTCCAGATTATGCTCTAACTGTTGAAGAGAAGAGAGGAAGGGGTTCTCTTTCCATCACCCAACTTGCTTCCGCTGGGGCCCTTCTCCCCTTAGCTAATGACAGATGCCTGTCCACTGCCTTCCCATCTCAGTAAATGTCTTATTATTTCTCAGCCTGGTGCAGCAAAATGATAACAAATTGTTAATGAACTGGCTATTCCTTTGTCTTGTGATGACAACCATATGCTAATGCCACAGATTCATTTGTGCTAAACTTCACATAGCCATTTTACATCAAACATGGGTTTCTCACAAAGCTGAAGCCTATTGGGAAATGTGTTTAGATCCAAGAGTTGTAAAGTGAATTTTGTCCAAACTTGGGATCAATTTATCAAGTCGGTTAATGAGGGTGACTGTGGCTTAAAGGACATCGGGAATACTGGAAATCATGGCATTGAGAAATTCTGATGCTTGTTTGGAGATGGGTAGAGGAGAGAAAACAAATATTTTTCTAATGAACTGATGCATAATGGAAGACCTCCTTCTCGAACTATCCTCTCCTAAACTCCCCCCCAAACCTGAGTCCTACCCCTTCATTATATAGTGCCACACATCTCAACCACTGGAGACCAAAATGCATGCACACGAACACATGCGTGTGATGTACCCCAGCTTCAGAAAGCTATCCACTTCTCCCATAGAGATAGTCAGGCTAGTTAATCCGTGGCAAGCCATTGACTTGACGGAAAAGTAGGGCATAAAAAGCTAGATTTGAGTGTTCATGGAAATCTATTAATAAATAATTTTAAGTTCACTCACCCAAAGAGCTTGTGGGGTCAAAACTTCACATCTTGACTTGATGCATTACACCCCATTGTTTGCACCCTGTAACTGATGTAATAATATTATTTATAATGTTTTGGATTATTTAAATGCCTAAGATTTATGGATTCTTAAGGAAAAATCATGTTTTTTTCCTTACAATTTGTTTTATCCTTTCGTAGATCGTGGAGACCATGACCCATTTTTTGTTATTATTTTAATGAATGGGGCTGGAGGAAATCAGTGGGGTTTTGTTGCAGATTTGAATCAAGAAGATGCAAGGTCATTAAGGCCTAAATCTTCCAAGAGACTTTTTCATCATTCCATTCAAAAGGGAAATGCTACTCATAATTTTGCAGTTAGATCGTCTTTCATGAATCTGCCATGCAGACTCCTTTCCCAGAGAAGTGTCACCTACTGTAACATAAGGCAGTGTTCATGCATGCTTGCATGTATTAACATTATAGAACAGGAAACAGAATAATATGATCAACTTTGAAAGCAAGAGAAACGTAAATCAATACAATGTAATGGACCCCCAAATGAAAGCTGGTCAGCCTAGAGGAGTTATTGCCCTTTGCGTATAAAATCTTTTGATGAGGAATCCTGAAGATATATATATATATTTTCCCCCCAGAGGATTAGCTGCACATCAGGAAAGCACACACACACAAAAACCACAACAGCGCCTTAGATCAAAGGGTCACTTTTTATGACTCAGCATTAAGAAGATGCGAACTGCCTCTTAATGGAATGGAATTACATTCTAGTTATGTTCATCTTAAAGGTTTAAAGTGGAATTCCAAGAAAGGATGAAGAGTTGGAAAGTCACCTTTTTTTCAAAGAATGGTAGATTCAGACCTGCAAATCAGATCAGGAGACAGAGACTGAAACTGTATTAGTTTTATTTGTTAACAAAACCCCGCATTGCATTATATATAATATATAGCTGCTAATAACAGAAGTGTTACAATAAGAAACATGAAGTTTAACAAACAGCAATAGAGCAGAACTAAAAAAAACTCAGTTTAAGTATCAGTTTAAAAAATAATATTTTTGTTGAAACAACCAACCAACAAAAGGTGAAAAGGATATAAATGTAATAAATGCACTAAACACTCAGAAAGACATATCTATTGATAAATGAATGGAGGAATTAGAAACATCCTTTTGTGTGAAATAGAGGTGAAATTTTGTGTGGAATAGAGGTGAAATTTTTGGTGGATCTCTGGACAGGACACTGATTGAATATTCTTCCTTGCCTTCTTCTATTGGAAACAATGGAACTTCAGGGGTTAGTTTAGTCACTGGATTACTGCCCTGAGCAAGACACTGGAATAGATGACCTCTAAGATATTTTCCACATCATGCATTCTGAATCTAAAAAAGTGAATGATAGTAAATGGGCTTCAAATGGTTTTATGAGGAAATTGGAGATGCTTGTACTATGCAAATACTCTAGCACTGGAGAAGAGGCTTCATATTAAAATATCCCAGAAAAAGGCAATGCAAAGTCATGATTCTGCCAAGCAAACCATATAGATGCAGTCACTAAAGCCAAGATGGCACTTTTATGTTTAGGATCACATATAATATTCCCAATTATGACACTATGTTAAATACATGTATTATGCAATTGCCAGCAGCTTTGAATGTCATTCTGTAGCATAAATAACAGTACATGCTATAAATCCAACAAACAAGTATGCTTCGTTGATTTGAAAAGTCCTTTAATGAATTTCAGGTCATGTTACTTGTTTGTTAAATCAACCATAACTGCTTTTCCCTGAATTTAGTTTAATTGCAAACTTTTGTATCATTGTAAATGAAGCTTTGAATTGAACTGTGCCATTAATATTTGATGTTAGGATAGTTCCGTGTTTTTCCAATTCGGCAACTTTAACTCCCAAAATATCCCAGCCAGAATGGGAGTCAATTCTAGAAGTTAAAAGTCCACACATCTTAAAGTTGCCGAGTTTCGCAAACACTTGGTTAATTTATGTCATTTATTTTTTCCAGCTATTACATTCAGATGAATTGTGGAAACTTGGAGATACATTTTAAATATCTAGAAATATATAAATATATTCATAGAAGCGGTTTCCTTGGCGCTCCCATTGGTCACTTCATTCATAACTACGATTGGCTAAAGAACTTCATCTCATTCATAATCAAATCAAGTTGGAAACGCTATAGGGATGGCGCCATGAGATGACGTCACGCGCACCTATCGGAAGCGGAAGTGAAGCTTTCTTTTTCTCTCTCTCTCCGGCGAGGTTCGGAATTGGAATATGGCTCCCAAGAGCTCCCGTCGAACGGGTTCGCATAAGGCGCACTCCTTAGGCCGCCAGTGGAAAACGAAGCGGCGGCGACGAGATCTGGATCAGATCCACCACGACATGTTGCCTGAGAACGCGACGAAGTTGCTGCGCCAAGAGCTGGATCCCGACCAACCTGGCAATGCCCAGCACTACTGCCTGCATTGCGCGTGCGTCAAGAGAGAAAGGCGGTGGGGGGGGAGGGATTGATCCCCGTGGAAAACCCCTTGCATATAGAGATAAGAATTAGATCTGACCAACTCCCTCGATTGTGGGATAGAAAACTGTTCCTTAGAGTTAGACGAGTGTTTTTCAACCTTGACGATAGTAGGATGTGTGGACTTCAAATCCCAAAATTCCCCAGTTAGCATGTTGTTTGGGGAATTCTGGGAGTTGAAGTTCTCGGCTTAAAATAGCAAATTTTGAAAAATGCTACTTTAGACATAAATGAGAGTTGCCTATCAAAATGTAAGATTTTAGCTGCAGAATGTATGCAGGAAAACAAGAATCTTTTTTTCCCCAAAGAAAGGGCTGAAGAAGTCCTATTTTGTGGGGTTAAAAAAATTAAACTAATTAGGATGCAAAAAAACATTAGGCAGATTCTAGGTGGTAACAAAGAACCAGAGATTTCTGCATTATTTTGCCATCCCAAACCAGATTTTTGCAATCCAAACCCAGATTGCAGACAAAGGGAGCAAAGATGAAGTTGGGCTCTTATGTTTCCTTTCATTTTTTGGAATGGGGTGGGGTGGGGGAAAGAAGTCATTTCTTAAACTGATAAGAAATGAGAAAAGATAAGTCGTTTCTTAAACTGCAGCCCAAATCTGGTCACTATTTTAAAAACTTTATTTGATAATCCTGTACAGTTCATTATTTCCATTTTAGGGAAGGGCATGAAATGGAGAGCTGCTTACGATAGCCTGTAGCACAGTTCTCTTTTAAGGTTCAAAAGGCGTAAGTCTGCAAATTAATTTGGTCTTTCTTCTACTCAGCAAATCCAATGAGCCTAAATTTGAGAAAGGCTAGAGGCAAGTTACCCATCATTTTTTACTGCTTTCAAACAGCTCCTTCCAATCCCAATGGAAATTTTATTCCCATTCATTCTTTTAGATTATTATCCTTTGATTTTTATAAATAATTCAATAATGCATGCCTACTACTACTCCCTCCTCCTATGTTGCGGACTCTTTCAGTGCCCACAGCTCTATCCTGATTGGAACAGTTTACTGGCACAAATCTTAACTACATTTAGTGTTATCTGGTTCCCTTCTAACCTAGATTTGTTAGTTTGCATCTGAAACTCAAGATTTAAACATCAGTGGTGAAAATGGGCTATTAGATATTATTAAAAGACATTTGCTGATGCAGCTTTGATGTTAGGTTTTGATATTAGTGGTAGGGAGTGGAACTATTCCAAGCAGAATGCAGTTTTTCCTGTTTTATCTGTACATAGAGTCTCTCCTTGAGAAGATGAGAACATTTTAGAAAGTGAAATGATATTCAGGAGTGGTCTGTAGTTATTTTTGGCCTAATAGGCCAGTAACTGTATTGGAGTAAAATATATCCTGGTATATTGATTGATTCATTGCTTTCAAACCAGTCTTGACTCCTCACAACTTCATGCAGGTTTCTAAGCAACATTTTTCAAAAATTCTCTTCCTTGCCTTCTTCCTGTAGCTGTAAGAGAATAATTGGCCCAAAGTCATGCACTAAAGAAAGACTAGAATGAGAGGTCCTTAATGCTCTTTGATCTTGGATATTGGCAGACAGCCCATTACCCAAACTAGTTAACATCATCAGAGCTAGTAGGGAGTGGGGTTTGCTCTCATTTTATATTCTAATGGCTTGCCTTGTCAGTGTTGGTGGGAGTGGTGGAGGTTCTTTGATTGGGCTGTTTACTGTTCGTTTGGCAGTTCCTTGATTGGGGTATTGTTTACTCCTAAAGACTAGAATTCAGCTTTCCCTGCCCGTAGCCCAATAGCTCAATCACTAGGCCCAACTGCCTTTCCATCAGCTTACAGCATGCTTGTTTCTTCTTCTGTCTTCTTAGGCGATATTTCATTGACTTAAAAAGTATGAAGGATCATTTCAGATCAAAAGTTCACAAAAAGAGGTAATGTTAACTTTATTTAATTTGGGGGGGAGAATACCATTCTGTTAGCAGTCCATTTTCTTGAACCTGAGCTGTCTCTTCTGAATGGCCTACCTGTCATATTTATCTAGCAAATATATAATCGAAATGTATGCCAGTGGCAAAGAAGATGGGATTCTATTCAGGTTTTGTGTCCCATCAACTGGCATATCAGCATTTGCAAAACTTTTTGATTTGTTTCTGGTTTTTTTAAAGACTGAAACAGCTGAGTGAGGAGCCCTACACCCAGGAGGAAGCTGAGAGAGCTGCAGGAATGGGATCCTACATTCCTCCTAAGAAAATTGAAGTCCACACACAACCTCTTGATGAGATGGATGAATCCAGCTAAGGCATAAGGACATTTTTTCTCCATCTGAAAAATCTGGAGATAACTAAGATAGTGAAAACATCGTATAACTCAATGGTTTGGCATATGCTATCTTTAAAGTTGTACTATTATTTCTTGCAGTATGTTTGCGGTATTTATACTGAAATGTATATGCAGATGAGAAAGATCAACCGTCTTGGATGGAAAAAAAGACATTTTACCCCCTTCTTGTTTGGTATGAATTAGAGTTCAGCAGCAAGTCAGAGGCAGGAGCCATTCTGCTCAAATGAACTTGTTTTTGATTCTCTTACAATGGTTTTAAATGTTACTGTAGACTTTCAGCTTTCCTCTCTTAATGCTCCACTCTTCCATTGAGCCCACTTAATAAATGAGCTGACAATCTGGTTGGCTAATCCTTGCCTATTTTGCTTTGGGGTTTTTATTTGAATGTGTTGAAGGATGTTTTCTGTAACTTGAAAGAAGAGGAGCAACTGATGCTATTTTGACCTTTTTTTTGGTTTGAGCTTTTAAAAATCACATTGGTGGCACGGATCAGAATATCTCAATAGGCATGCCTAGAAACTGAAAATAGGTGCATTAAGCTGTTCAATAGGGGAAATCCTCCAAATCGGAGTGTTACAAGTCTATGCTACTGATGAATCACTGGGGAAGGAAGACATTATTCTAGTTTGGTTCAGAGAATGTTGGTTAAGAACTGAAACATAAGGTTAGAAGTGAACCACCTCTTGATGACTGGGTAGCCATGATTAATACCTGGGAGAAGGCAAGAGCCCTGCAGATGGTGTGAATCGAGTGGGCAGATCGTGTCAGAATTTCCTTTCCTTAGTTACTTCCTGAGCCTTGTAGGCCACTCCTATTAACAAGTACTCTAAGGAAACTAAATCCTCATTCCCGTGCTACGGTTAAAACACAGTAAATATACCTGATTCAAATGACTAAAACGATGTTTCTCAACTATGGGAACTTTTAAGATATGTGGACTTCAATTCCCAGAATTCCCCAGCCAGCCATGAAACATGTTATCTTGCAATCTCCCTTTCGTGCTTCTCTCCATGATTTATTAAAATCATTGTTTTCACTTAGAGCAGAGAAATGAGTTATATCCCAATTCCCAACCTAATCTTTGAAATCAGAGACAAAGCAAAGTTATTTGGATGTAGGCAGTAAATGAGATTCCTTCTTGGAAACAATTTAAGGCACAGTGCATCATGGCTAGAGATAAAAAGCATGGATATGTGACCACACAATTCAGTTTCGGTTTAATAGGCTACAATTATAACTGTAGCAAAGCAAATCTTTTGAATCATACTTATTTCTAGTTCAGTGTTACCAGTTGCACACTTTGATCACCCTTCACCTACACAAAAATATTTTCCTGCCAAAAGAAATTTATATTTTAATTTATATAGCTTTTGCAATTTGGTAATTCTATATCATTTTTCCTTGTAACATTTTCTACCAAAATAATTTTCTTAAGTTTTGTGGAAGTGAAATATTTGGAGAATGTATTTTGAAATTTCTTTTAGAAAGAGGAGAAAGACAATGCCAACCAGGAGTAGGGAAGATATATTCTGGGATGTACTTGCACCTTTGCAATATATTGAGTTGATTCCCTGACTACAAGTGGCAAGGAACTGTGGTGATGCAGTGGTTAGAATGCAGTAATATATGTTAACTTGGCCCTCAGCCAGCAGTTCGATCCTGACTGGCTCAAAGTTGATTCAGCTTTCCATCCTTCCAAGGTTGATAAAACGAGGAACCAGATTATTGGGGGCAATATGCTGACTTTATGTACTGCTTAGAAAGTGCTATAAAGCAGTATGAAGTGGTATTTAAGTCTAAATTCTATTGCTAAGTGCTAGTGCTATTTTCAAAATTGCAGGATCTAGAGATTTGCCATGACCAAACTTTCCCTTCAAAAGTCGTACTGTAGTCTGCTGATAAATTATTATTAACTTTGCAATCCATAAATGTCTCACATGAAGCTTTCTCTGATCACCGCAGCCTGTGGTTTATGAGTTGCATAAGTAATTGTATTGTTCAGCATTTCATATCTAGCTTCTGTTGCCTTGATTTTGTATTTGGTTAGTCAATTTTGGGATTTGTAGAGGAATTTTGAAGGAATGAGCAAACCATTAAGGAGGACTTGGTGATTGAATAGCTCAGAGCATGAAGAAATGATGAGACAGAAACTCACCCAAACTTGCTTTTTGTTTGATATAAGACAGAGATATTCTTGGACTGGCTTTCAAGATTCTGTTAGAATACCTTCCAATAATATGGTAACATTCCATGAATCCTCTGTTTCTTACATGCCGGCTGTGGAATTCTAGGAGTTGAAGTCCCCCAAGTTGCCAAGTTTGGGGACCCCTTCTGTAGGAGAAGAGCAGACTGAGCTGGAAAGTGGGGTTAAACATGTCATCAGTTTGGAGTCATTGCATTTTCACTAGATTCTTGTATGAGGTAGCAGTAATAAGCTCTTCTGTGCTTTGAACTCAACAAATGCTTCTGATTATTTGTGTCTTGACAAATGTCCTAGCTCAAAGAACTAACAGCATCCAAGGAATTTTTTTTTAAAAATCAAAGATTCCACGTATTCCCCCCTCCCCATTTCCCCATTCTTTCTATCCATTCACATTCTAGGCCATGCGGAAATATCCTAGCTATTTTTTCTACAATTCTTGTGCTGGTTGTATTATCATGATTATTCACAAATAACCACATTGACATTTTTTGCTGTGATATGTTGAGCACTCTAAGATAGTTTTCAAATAACACAAAGCCAGAGGAATGGATTTGCATAAGCCAAAAACAAACCAAATTATAGTTTAGATGAGTGAACTAGATCACATCTCACATTCCCATTGAATGGACAATTTGTTCCATTAAAATATTTAGATGATCTAAACAGCACACTGGGAACAGAATTAATCCTTTGCTACATTAGTCAAACATATCCCAGGGTGCACATTTAGCTGTTGACATTTGCTGAAGCAGCATATAGTTAGCTCTGAATCAGCAAAGCTAAAAGCTTTTTCTTTGGAAGAAGAAAGAAAAATGTTTTTCATCATTACTGCATTCTCCTTTTGTGTGGTAGAGTCAAAGCACTAAATTGAATTTTGTTTATTGTAATTAAATCTGTTATCTCCCTCTACACTCCAAGGAACTGCATTTTTAAATTTTCTAGTTCTCATGGTTAGGGAATATTATTCCAGAGATGAAGGTATTGATAGTTGAAACAACCAAGCATACCACAATGGGTCCTAGGATGGATTTAAAGATTAGCAATGTGGTGCCTATGAAAACATTTTTTGTCTGTCATTACCACCAAATGCTACTTGCAACTCCTTTAAATTGAGCGACTGGATAATAAAACTGAAAATGGCGTTATCTTGCAAAATCACAGTGCTTTTGGATAAATACACCATCTTGCATGAGAGCCTGGGTAAATTTTGTAAACCCTAAATATGAATTCAGAGTGCATAATTATTTTCACATAACATGCTATGCACAAACCAAACATTTATGGCTTTCCTTGATGACACAACATGCTAAGACAAATCAATGTAGATTTCTTAGCTTAATCTGGCATTGCATAAATTAATGTATGAGTACAGCTTTTCTCTTGAAGGCTGACCTATATTGGTCCTTGTTTTTTAACTAAGTAAAAATCTGTTAGAGGCTGCCAGGAAAGTAAAGCTGAAGCAAGCAATGGGAGGGGCAGACCCAAAATCTACTTGAGGACCCCGTTTCTGAGATACAAAGTTCTGGTTACAAGAGATGGGAGTTTAATCTGATTGCGTGAAGAGGAAAAGCAGAATTAAATTACAGACCACATAACGTTAATTTCAATTAACTTTGTTATTAATGAACCTTATTAAGGAAATGGCAGCATGAGACACTCAACTAGATGGGAACAATGAAGCTTGGTTGTTCTCAAACTGCTAAACAGAGTTTGACCTGGTTAGAAATCCATCAGGCTGAATGTATTGAGTTGCTGGCCAATTTGTTTATTTAATTTTTTATATACCACCTTTATTATTTTTATAAGTGACTCAAAATGGCAAACATATCTATTGTCTCTGCCTCCTATTTTCCACACAACAACCCTGTGAGATTGGGATGAAAGAGACTGATTAGCCCAATATCACCGAGCCAGTTTTCATGTCTAGGGCAGAATTAGAATTGACACTCTCCAGGTTTCTAGCCTGGTGCCTTAAAATATGACTTTTAAATCAAAAGATTATTTTCTTTTTTTAGTAGGATGTAGTGTTAAGATTACAGATTGACCAGTTATATAAATGCTGATGGAGGAGGTAATGAGGCTGGGCCGAGGGAAAGGATCAAATGCATCATCAGTCTTGAGTTCCTTAGCACCTACAAAAGATCTAACTCCAGCCCACCTTGAATTCAATTGATCCTTATCTACCACCAATTTGCTTTGACTGTTAGCAGTTCAGGTTCTTGCAGAAAACATAAGACTTTGCAATAAATCTTTATATTCATTTGAACTGACTGGGACTTCTGATTTTCTTTCGCTTAACAGCTGGGTATTATCTATGCAAATTTCACTGGGCATGTTCCCTGTTGTGGAGTTGAGGCAGGCAATTATAGTATGCTCTAAATGCTGGTGTTTACCCTGCAGCACCAGATTAATGCAAAACTGAGCTCTTGGAATGTAGTTCAAAACTTTGTTCGCTCTTGATTTTTGTTTTTGTTTGGTGCAAACTCAGAAAAACAAGGGTGTTCCAGTTTTCCACTCCGCATAGCTTTTGCTCCAAGTAAAATATTTAGCATTTAGCTGTACAACAGAAGAATCCAGCAGCCTGTATAAAGCATGCGAAATTACATAACCTTTCTTCCCACATGTCCTATTAGATATAATTTCTTTTTCTTTCTTTTTGTGAGTCATGAATTGAGATAGGCAAGGAATTACACAATACAGAATCTCTGGTGTTAGCCTCCGCTTTGAAATATTTTATTAGGCATTTCAAACATTACTTTGTACTCACATAAGCTAGAAAAAAAAAAATATTAATAGCTTTTAGCAACTGCACTTAGGGACACGAATCAACATTTGTTGATCGTGGTCAACCATCATGCAACCAAGGCTGGATTAGCTTTTGAGAGGTCCCCAAACGACACAGAATATTTAAAACAGATTATTTATTTATTTATTTATTTATAATACAGGGGTAGAGACCTCTTACTGCAAGCAGGCGCAAAGTGCTCTGGCTCACCTTAACTGATCTCAGGTGCAGTAAGCAAATTGAACAGTTGGGGCTGTAGCTTCTTTAGAATTTTGGCATAAATAGTAGGAGCCTGAGATGGAAAAGGTACAACAGGAGATCCTGCATGAAAGTGTCTTTAGGAAGCAATCATAACTTTGATGACAAAGCAATTGTTTTGCCTGCCATGAAGTTAGACTCGGTCCCCAGCAGTTACATATTGTAAGATAGCCAATCACTGCCGATAAAAAAAACCTGGTATAATATATGCAAAGATCTCTGGCATGGCTGGACCGATTCAATCATAGCTGACCTTGGATGTGATTGTCTTGATACAGGAGGGTCTTTTTTAAATTCATTATAGGAGGAGAAATATACAGCCATCCAACCTTCTGTTCATTCCCCTCCTCCCCTTTGCCCTGTTGATGCATTATTCTAATCGAAAAAAGAATGTTCTCCTGAATCCCCAGCCTCTATTCTAATCACCACTTTAATGTTATTTAGGTCACAGATGTCTGGACACATGTTCTCTTATGCAATGCTGGCAGTCTGCAGTTTCCCATAAAGCAGCTTTTCTACCTAAAGGCACAGGAACATTACACAATCGCTTGCTCTGCTGTTCTAACCCTCCTTCCCTTCTCCCCAAATTTTCCCATCCTCGTAAAAGGAAATGACCCGTTGGAAACCTCTTTCCAACAAAGGTTTTCCTTGGAATTCTCTGTTTCCATCTGTAACATGGAACCCAGGGTTGATCTGATTTTATTTTCTAATTGTCCATCTTTTTCCCTTTCCCTCCCCAGTTCACATAGGATAATGTTTCATGACCCTTTGCCTTTTAAGTTAGCCATGCACCTTGGCTAGAAAATGAAGAAAAATGGACCTAGGGGGCAAGAGATCACAAATAAAGCCACCTCCGAACAATCTCAAGGAAAGCCCAGAAGCACAATTTTGGCTATGCTGCCATTCATTGGGTGAAGAGGCAGTTCTCAATCCACCCATTGAAGACTAATGCAGTAAAGCAGCAAAATGATCCAGTGAGTGTGTGTCTAAATCACGGTTTAGAAAGATGTTAATGAAACTCACTATATTGTGCCTGTAACAAGGGGGTCAAACTGGCGGCCCGTGGGCTGGATGTGTCACGTGCAGGCCACGCCCACCCCAGCCCCGCGAAGGGAAAAAACATTGGGATACGTCACATGATGGCAAAGTGACACAGCAAGTTTGACACCCGTGCTGTATAAGATGGCCATGTGATCTGGAGCAATGGGGAATTTGAGCTGGGAGCTCATTATGGGGGCAAATGGGAAAATGGTTTGCTTCTTAAGCGCTTCCGATTCCCACCAGTGGTGTCCAAGGTCAGAAGTCAAGGTGATGGCTGTGACTCTCTGATCCCTTTTTAAAAATAAGTATTGCACCTTCAATGCCTATGAAAAATGAGTAGTACTGAGATTGCACAATCCCCATATTGACGTTTTGATACACACATACACACCCAAAAGATATTCTAATTTCCAGCCTTCAGAAATACAAAACCAATTCCTCCAGATTTAACCATGCCTTTCCAATGACTTTATAGCTTTCCAGAAATGAGTTTCAGACTCTACCTGGGAAAATGGTCCTTCCTTGAAGTAAAGTTACCCCTCTCTAAAAGTCATGGAGAGCCCTGAAGAGATAGAGGTTTTGGGCTGCCAGTCCCAAGGCAGGACAGGATCCACCTTCTAAATCAGTTTGCATCCATTTATCCTATCTGCATCAGCATCAGATTATTCCTGTGGTATTTTGACCTCCCATAACGTAAAGGTCCTTCTTCTCCTCTTTGCGAGACTCATACAAAATGCTAAAGCCTAACTCCAGATTACTGAACAACAATTCCACTGTTCATATCATACAACATGCTAAGACAATCACTGGCTTTCCTCACACTATTCAACTCTATTGCCCTCATCCTGTTGTTGTTTTTTTAATTTGTTTTAAAGTTCCTTAGGGATTAGATTACCTGAAAGGTAACACAGCCATACAAAAAGCTCTTTATAACCCAAGAAACCAGGGTGAGGTCCAGGGAGAGACTTGTGAACGAAACAGAACTTCAGCTAAGACAGTTATATGAAACCCTGCAACCTTGTAGGTGATGGCCCCACCGAAGGGGAATGATGTAGGTTTGAAAACATTAGGGTCCATCCTTTTGGATGAGAATCCAGAAAACAAAGCAAGCACAGATGAAAAAAGTATCGAGAGCTACCTTTCGATTATAGGAGAAGAACATAAAAGGCAATGCACATTGTAATGTGCATGACTAAAGGCTGCATACAAACTCCACCAGAAATATGTTCATGAGTCCACAGGTTGAATACAGTACCAGAGATTCTGCCATCTTCTCTGGTCTGGGTCACTCCTGTTTGGTAGCTGGGCCCAAAGCTTCTGGAGGAGGCTTGGTCTCTTCAGACAGTTGCCGGACACTGTAGTAGGAAAGACTCAGTCCCATAATTGCTAAGATCAGGGCCAAGTGATTCACCAGCCGATCTTCAGGTTCTGATTCAGACCCACTGGCTAGCTGCATCTGCAGGAAAATACATTAATGGAAAGTACATTAAACATTTTAAATGGAGGGATGCAGCCATTTGGGGACTGAACCTACCTGGTGGCCCAAAATACTTTTTGGATTTTGAGAAAGCACATGATAGGCACACTCTTCCAGAAGTTGTCATGGTATACATGAGTTTGTATGCATGTACACACACACCTTCAAGTCAGTGTTGTCTCCTGATGAATGCTTGGACTGGTTACTGCAATTTTCAGAAGTAGTTTACCATTGCCTTCTTCCGAGGGCTAAGAGACAGGGACTGGCTCAAGGTGATGCAACTGGCTTTGTGCCTAAGGCAGGAATAGAACTCATGGTCTCCCAGGTTCTAACCTGGCGCCTTAAAGCATTGCACCAATATTAATAATAATTGGAATAATTGCCTTCCAAATTGCCTAAAGCTTTAGCAATTATGATTTTAGTACCTTTGCATTAAAATACAAACGAGCAAGTTTTGCCTCCTCCCTATTAGGAAAGAGGTTTTACTGTACTCGGGGGGAAACCTGCTCAGAAGAAAACCCACTCAGGTTTGCATTGCACATGGACTCCCTTCTACAAGGATCAGTGGGATACACATAGCTTCTCTCCCATAACATACAGTAACTTTATGGGACATTCTCCCTCTAGTGATCAGGATGGCCCCGACTCTGGTACCCTTTCATAAGGCCCTAAAGACCTGGTTCCAAGCGTCTGTAGGGATGTGCATCTTGCTTATATTATCATTTATGGGATATGATATTTTCTCGACTGCTGTGTGTTTTAATTTTTGAATTGTTGCAATTTTTTTATTTTAATTTCGTAGGCCGCCCAAATTCACTCATTAAGACAAACCATACAAAATGAATAAATGTAATGGAAAGTACAAAACGCAGGTAGCCCTTGACTAACAACCATAATGGTCATAACAGGTAACAGTCATCAATTTCATCATCCATGTGACCGACCCAATTTCGTGGCCTTTTCTATGGCAGTCATTAAGCAAACATAACTGTTGTTAAACAAATCAATTGTTCGCTATGGGCCGGTTTTGCTGAAAACCAGAAGTAAGTTCTGGTTTTTGGTAGAAATGCAACATATGATCTCCTGAGCACAGGCTGCATCAAACATCTGTAAATGTATTACCGAACTCCCAAAATGCTGTCATGGGACCCTCAGTGTGGGGGAGGGGGAAGCGATTGGAATTTCGGAACTGAGTAATAAACTTCCCTGTGGAGATCTATGGTAACTTTGAATAGTCACTAAGCGACCCATCATAGGATAAGGACTACCTATATGTGTGTGTTTTTCCTGGCCATTCCAAACCTGGATGAAATCCAACACAACAGAAGGCCATCCAGTCACAATTAACAAGAATATTATAAATTGACCACCTTTGCTTTGAGGGGTATTGGCAGGGTGTAGTCCACAAAATCAAGATGGCAGCCACTACAGTGTGATGCATATACAGTAAAAGACACAAAGAACTTTGATCTCATAGTTGTGGCCATCATTTGACTTTTTTTTTTTAACCGCACATTTGTAGGCACCATCACAAAAGAGGACAAACAGACATACTCATGCAGAAATGATAAGTACAATAACTGAAACACAAACACATTATAGTAGAAAGACAGGGACCAGGCGACTTGTATTTCTGTTTGGTCCTCACCCAGACACTGACATGTTTGGAGAGTCATGGCTGAACCTCTGCTCTGCTTATCTTCAAACTGGACTTAGATTTTATTTAAAAAGAGAATTCTATCTAATAGCAAAGCGTTTTTTCCCCATAGAACAACACATGTTGGCAGATTCCATAATAAAATGTTGCAGTGCAGAGAAGTCCCTGTTTTGAATGCCAGGGATTCCAACGTGCCCCCTCTTTTCATAAGCTTTTCATTCCACTTTCAGATGTCAACCTTCCTTCACTACCAAATCATCATTGCTTTCTTCCCCATCTCTCCCCATAGCCATACCTGAAGATTGTTTCTTCCTAAGCGAGGACTTAACCAGTACGCCCTTCTACAAACCTTGATCTTTCCATAAGTTTGAGGACTTTCTCTTGTTCATGGATGTTTTAGGCTGCAGTAGGGTATGTCCTCACAGCCTGAACATAGAAAGAGGGAATCCTGCTATTTTTTTTCTTTGTTATCTTTTCCTGGATTACTAAGATCCCACTGATCTGCAGCCTCTGATGCTGAATACATTATTCAAGACTTTCCAGCAAGATAAGTCCTATCTATCTGTTTGTCCTTCTGTAACTCTGGTCTCTAATACAGGAGGAAATTCTACTTACTTGCAACAGTCGGAAGTATCCTGGGGTCAGACGTCGGAGGCGAAAGATCATAGCAGAAGAAAAGAGAGAGAGCTCCCTTTCCTAACTCTCTTTTTGTGGGTTTTCGAGTTACTTAGGCAGAATCAACCTGTAGCAGGAAAGGAAAAAGCTTAGGACATGACAGGAAGAAGGGAACTGCAGCGAACATTCTTTGAAGTATGGCAGCAAAATGTTCTGGAGGACTTGTCTGTAGACCACTGTTCTGGTGACCCCAATGTTCTTCTGGCAAAAGATGTGGTGCTAATTGCAGGGGTTGTTGTTTGAGTTACTCATTAATTTAATGAGCATCTCAGGCTCATCCTTGTCTACAACAGGGCAACTCCCTGAAATGTATGGTATGCGAAATGCCGCCATTGCTTTCTCTGATGGAACACATTCCCTAGTTCCCTAGCATTTTCAACCAACTTCAGCATTCTCCAACCTGCTATCTTATCTCTTTTCATTTCTTCCTCCTTCTGTTAAGGCAATGGATATAAATGCACATACCCCTTAGGAGGTTCAAGATCCTGGTCCTTGCGTATCATCTCCCAGCAATAACAGTGGACGACTGTGTGCAAGAGATGTTTTTTCATTTTGCCCTCCTCCCTTCCTGCCCAATGATGAGCCTGCCACTGCTTGCCTTAGCAGCAGCTGTCACAAGGAATCAGCACTCCCCGCTCCGCTGACCGCACGCGATCCACGCATCAAGAGGAAGTTTTTTTCGGGCTTTTATGGGGAAGCAAAATTTAGGAGCAATATACATCATGAGAACCTCTGAGAACCAGCTTCTACTGTTGTGGATGTTGTGAAAAAAGCCTTCATAGAGTACCAGGTGTTCTAGATCGCAAAGGACGATCCACTACAGTCTTTCAACTCCAAGTCCACTATAAATATGTGGGATGATGATGATGATGATGATGATGATAATGATGATGATGATGATGATGATGATGATGATGATGATGATGATGATGATGA
>JANHFL010010500.1:231614-241993 GCA_032468155.1 Oxyrhabdium leporinum
GATGATGATGATAATGATGATGATGATGATGATGATGATGATGATGATGATGATGATGATGATGATGATGATGATGACCCCATCAACCCAACCAACCAGATCAATGATTGGGTAAGGTGGGAACTGAAGTCCAATAACTAAAATTCAACTGCTGATGTTCATTTGGAGGTCTACCATGGTGAGCAGTATTTTGATTAAATGATAATTTCTAGTTATGCAACTCTAAGTAAGATATGCAAATATTAATTATAGGAAAAGATGCAGCTTTTTTAAAAAAGTTGGAAGCATTTTTTTACAATACATCGTGGAAAAAGCCTTCGAAAAACATTGTCAATCACTTTTAAAGAAACAAGCAATAATTTCAGAATCACTCTGGGAAAGAAGTTGATTCAGCTTCTGTTTTCTAGAAGAACATTTTCCCTTTTCTCCTTCCAAGGGTTGCCTACTTGCTACTTGGAATAGCTTGGACTAAGATATCATGCAGTATATCTGGATTGCGCTCTCACAGGACACTGGGGCATAATTTGATTGGATTTGGCCAACAAAACCCCAATGCAATCCTTGTGGTCATCAAACAATAATACATTGCTTATACTATAGCTGTGATTTATTTAACAAAACAGGCAAAAGTATGAGGTATAATCCTAGATAGATCATCCTCTAGTTATTTTCCATCAATTTTTGGTTCTTTCTCCCATAGCAGTGTCTTTTCTTTTTTTTATTAAGCATTTAGCAATTTTTTAAGAATTACACCAGAATAAAGATTTAAAAAACAACAAAGGAAAGGGAAAAAATAAAGCATTATGGAAAAACGTTTTAGCAATGTATTCTCCGTTTGTTTTCACAACTAACCACAACTTGAATATTTGTACTCTACACTGAAGGTTATTGCTGGTATCTGTTATTTATTTGTTTACATCCCATCTTTATTATTTTTATAAATAACCCAAAGCAGCAACCATACCTAATACTCCTTCCTCCTCCTCCTGTTTACCCCACAACAGCAAATCTGTGCGGTGGGTTGGGATGACAGAGAGTGAATGGTCCAAAGTTACCCAGCCGGCTTTCATGTCTAAGGCGGGACTAGAACTCACGGTCTCTTGATTTCTAGTCTGGTGTTTTAACCACAAGATCAAACTGGCTCTCCAAATCTCTTTTTTAAAGTGATTTCATCTGTTATCCTTTCATCTCATTTTTTCCCTACAAACCAAATATCTAAAGTTACCTTGCTGTATGAGGTGTAGTATGTAAGGGAGCCATCCGTGCTTAAATTTGGCTAGATTTTTTTTATTACAGAATGCTAGTTTAACCATTGCTGCAATTTTCTCCCCTTTGGGTCTCCTCATCTTGTATTGTCAATAAATTTTATCTTTTCCATTGTTGTGTCAAATTTGTTCTTGCAGCTGTTAGCATATATCTGGGTAAATTGTGATGTAGCAGTAAAGGAGAATATTTGTAGCTCAGGGTTGAAATGTGGGGTCCTTGGTGCTCTCTGAGCTTGCTTGCTTTTGTTGCAGATGTTTCATTACCCAAACTAGACCCTGCAAATTGGGATGTTTTTCATTTATATTTTCTGAAATTATAGGTAATAAAATGTTTGTAGGTTCAGTTCAAATTTTATTTTTAGAATTTTCTGAATAATTTAATGTATTTTTCCAATACTTTTGAGTTTCTTTTACACGCCCACCACTTATGATAAAATGTTGTAGCATTTTCAACTTTTATTGTAATATGATTTGCCTATCTAGGCAATTATTGATGGAGTTATTTTCTATAACACATTTTATACCATTTTTCCTTTAAATTGTAACTTGGAGCATATTTTATTAACTTTTTCCATAGTATTTTCCATTGTTGTGCTCTGATTACTTATTTGTTTTGTATTGACTTTATCATACAACATTTTATTTGTTCCATCATATATATACATATCTATATATCGTAATAAACAATCTTGGTTTTGTAAAAGTATTTCAAATTTTGTTATCCTTCTAAAATCCCTCTTTTCTTGAGATCACATTTTATTCTTGAGCAATTTGTAAATACTGTACATAGTGGTAAATTCCTACTTTAACTAAGCAGTTCTTGCTGTGTGTTCAATCTATTTTCTGACCCTCGTGTATCATACTGGCATAAGTGATTTGCTTTTTCTTGCTGTATTTATCCATGAAATAAAAAGCATTTATCAGTAAAGCTAATGGTGAGGTCACTGAACTTATACTTGTTTTTAAATAATTCCATATTTTTAAGAAATGTTGTTTAAAATATTCCTTCCTTCCTTCCCCCTCCCTCCCTCCATAAGTACCTATAAGCCGACTACTTATATATATAATTTATCTTCTCTTTATATTTTACCCTCTCTATATATCAGTACTAATAAAGTTATCTTGCATTCTTTAAACCATTTCTCTTTCTCTGAGTTTATTTCTACTAGCCTTCATCCCCAAGTTCTCTCTATATAATTTTTTATCTTCTCTCTATATTTTTATCCTCTTGTACTAACTTTCTATTAAAAACTTTCCAAACTGAGTTCTGCCCTATCTTATAGCACTGAATTACCAAGTTCAATTATATACAGGAAGGTACATATTTTTTCTATTATCTGCCCTGCCCTTCCCATTGTTCAGCTTCATTGGTTTCATGTCAAATGGAGAAAGCCTTTTTCCACCCATGTTTTTCATATCATGCGTTATTTACCCCACTATCATATCTCCCTCCTCTTTGTTTTTTTTTTCTAATTTAACAATCTTCAAAAGTTTAAAGGCAGTGGTTCCTATTTTTTTTCCTTCATATGAACCACAACATTATCATCGGATGCTTTTGATCACAGCATAAACCAGAGTTTGGCGATGGATCATCTGCAGATGCACGTTCCAATAGAAGAGAAAATCTGTAGGTCATAGTTGAACAGTGGCGTTCTTAGGGCTTGGTTATCGGCTTGAAGAGATTTCATTACCCGACTAGGTAACATTATCAACACTCTAATTCACATAGTACAAGTGTCCTCCATCCCTAATGAGTGGTGATGGCGCAGTGGTTAGAGTGCAGTACTGCAGGCTACTTCTGCTGACTGATGGCTGCCTGCAATTTGGCAGTTCGATTCTCACTGGCTCGAAGTTGACTCAGCTTTCCATCCTTCCGAGGTCGGTAAAATGAGGACCGAGATTGTTGGGGGCAGGATGCCGACTCTGTAAACCGCTTAGAGAGGGGGCTGTAAAGCACTATGAAGCGGTATATAAGTAAGTCTAAGTGATATTGCTATTGCGAATGATGTCTACAGGTTTCCAAAATGAAATACTCTACAAATAGCTAATGCATTTAATACAAAAGACCAAAGTCTTCCTAATTATTCTCTACAGATGATGTTGATGTTCCCAAAATGAAATATTCTACAAATAGCTAATGCATTTAATACAAAAGACCAAAGTCTTCCTAATTATTCTCTGCAGGAGATGTTGATGTTCCCAAATTGGGCATCTATTCGCATGATGACCCCGTTACCAACTGCATCACTGACTGATGAAAGTTCCAATCCCAATTGTGGTCCTAAGTCAAGGACTACCTGTATTAGATGCATAAAGTACCTGTACCAGAGGTCATCCATATTATCCTCATGGAGGATCAAGCATCACTGGGCCATAATTGGGACTCTTTGCTATAAAGTTTTCTCTTATGAGCTCCACTTCTTGAACACTCTGTTTGCTTTTTTTCCCCAGCACTTTTTCAATCATCTTGAACCCTCAGAGGTTCTTAATTTTTAGGTCAGTGTTTTAGGTCAGTTAGTTTTTATTAATTTGTTTTTATTGGCTTATAATAGTGTACAAAGTCTCTCTGGTTTCTTCAGGGTTCAATGTTGGGCATAATCCTTAGACATGAATTAATGCAACAACAGCATTAAATGTGTTGCATGAATCCAAAGCTAAAAACTGATAGGAAAGTCAGAATTCTTGTCTTTGGGGTCTAAATTAACTCCGAAAGACGCTATCTGAGGAAGGAGCTGAATTACTCTAGAAATTTCAAGTATTTATGGCCGTAGAATTCTTCAGTTATGGAAGTTTCCTCTGCATTGTTTCCCTATCTTTCTTTGCATTACAGGTTATCCTTGACTTACAACAGTTCGCTTAATGACTGTTTGAAATTACAATGGCACTGAAAAAGTGACTTATGACCATTTTTCACACTTATGACCATTGCAGCATTGTGATTTATATTCAGATGCTCGACCATTTGACTCATATTTATGACGGTTGCAGTGTCCCGGGATCATAGGATCACTTTTTGCAATCTTTTGACAAGCAGAGTCAATGGGGAAACGAGATTCTCATAATAATTATGTTACTAATTTAACAACTGCAGGGATTCCCTCAACAAATGTGGCAAGAAAAGTCATAAAATGGGGCAAAACTCACTTAACATTTTTTTTCACTTAACAACATAAATTTTGGGCTCAGTTGTGGTCGTAAGTTGAGGGCTACCTGTATACACTTCGGTGTTTCTGTAATGTGCACAAAGATTTTCAGTTTTTCTTTTTGGCTGTCCTTGATTCGCTTCTAAACTGATAGGCATACAACTCCAGAAGTGGCTCTGAAGGACCTCACTTTATTCTACCATTGTCCAGTAACAGATCCGTGATCCAGCAGAGATGATTATGCATGGGTTAGATATGGCATTCTTTTCTGCTTTTTCTGTTTCCCTCTTGTGGTGGTTAATTTTCACATCAGTGTTTCCTTATTCTAGCGTTTCCCATGCACAATACATCTTGTTTTTCATGAATATGTCACGGAGTCAATGCTTGGCCAGTCATTCTGAAAGCTGTAGTCCCAACAGGACTATAAATATTTACATTGGCTTCGGCTATTGATGATGTGCAAATATTTTTCTCTTAAACATATTAACATGTGCCTGCAACTTTGAAAAGGATGTTGCACAGGATCTCTTCCTCTCAGACTCATGAGTTTCCATGAGAGTGACTAAGACCCCAACATTGTTGTGCCTTGGCAATGATGCAACATCACTGAATACTGTAATCTCTGCACTGAGATGTGAGCGTTCTGGAATGCAGAATTCTTGTTTGTTCTCTGGAACAATATTTGCTAACGCTGTTCGTACTTTCCTTTTGACTTGGAGGTTGTACAGGTAGTCCTCGGCTTATGACCACAATGGGGATCGGAATTTCTGTTGCTAAGCAAAGTGATTGTTAAGTGAGTCACACCCAATTTGACAACCTTTTCTGCCAGAGTTGTGAAATGAATCCCTAGAGGTGTTCAGTAAATCACACAGTAAGTCAATCCGGTTTCTCCCTTGACTTCGCTTGTCAGATGCCGCCTGGGAAGGTCACAAATGGTTATCATATGTCACAAATTGTACTATTATCTCTCTCTCTCTCTTTTTTTTTTAAAAGAATTTTATAGTGATCATGCGTGTCTTTATACAGAAGTCTTGGTATATGTATTGGATTTTTAAGAAGAGCCTAATAAACCCAAAGGGGTCGCAGTTTCCCTGGATCAATGAGCCATTCAGAACTGCATGGAAAACCAGCATCATGTTCATTCTTGCTTCTCTACTTGCTTCATTGGGAGGACACTAGAAATGATTCAGAGCAGAGGTGGGCGTCCTATTTGCAGTCACAGATCGCATGATAGGAAAGCCACCAAATCTGGTCTGCAGAAATCCAGAGGAGCGTTGTTTATATTTATGCCTTCAAGTCAGGGTTGAGTCCTGGTGACTGTCTAGAAATCCCTGCACTTTTCATGGCAAGATTTCAGAAGTGGTTTGCCATTGGTTACTTGCCAGGGCTGAGAAAGAGGGACTGGCCCAAGGTTACCCAACTGGCTTTGTACCTAAGATGGGACTAGAACTCTTGGTTTCCCAGTTTCTAAACCAGTGCCTTAAATCACTACTTTATACCAATTTGGCTGTCTTTGTTTATCTCAATTTTTGCAGCCCAATCACAGGGAAGGAATGAGGATGTCACCAGATGTGCAGAGAGCGCCACAGATGACCCTGGAGAAATTAAACAGAAGTGGTTGCAATACCATGTATAAAAACATGTTCTAATCCTGGGAAACAAATCAAACACTAGGACGGAACTCAGATTGAGTCCACCCTTATTCTCTAGGAGAGTAGAGGGAGAGAATGAAAACACAGTCAGGGTTTCAAGATTCTGTAACTGTAGCCTATTATAATGCTAGTCAAACTTGGGAGAGCCAGTTTCCTCATCTGGTCTACCTGAAAGGACCAACCAGCTGGAATCACCTGGGGTTATTGTTTCCTCCCCTGAGGTTTGGTGATTGATTGATTGAGGAAAGGACGTTCCTTTTTATACTGCATCAAATCTGTTTTAGGATTTAGACCACAATTTTGCAACAGGATGCGGTAATTGGATTTTTGGGATTATAGGAACATGTGCACATTTACACAGACACATAATTGCTTATAATTTGTATAATCCTCTCTTTATGTATGTATGATTTTGATTTTTTTAAAAGGGAAATATAAGCAGACCAATTCTACCACTTCTGGCTGCAGAACTAGCCCAGGTTTACTAAAAGCTCAACTCGTGGGAAGATGTAGTGAAAACTCTCTTGATTATTGCGGAACATCCCAATCGGAAGGGGGCCGAGAGACCCCCGACAATCTCAGAAACGCCTTTCGGCTCCCGGCCGTGGAATTTCTCTCCCACTCGAAGCGCACTTAGGATTGCCGCCCGTGGTCGCCGAACCTTCGGCCCTGTTCCGTTAAGGCAGCCAGCGAAGTTGAGCGTCTGCCTTTTTTTCTCCTCCGACCGTAACCCAGCAAGGTGTGTGCAGAGATGTGTGTGTGTGTTGAGGTGGGGGGGGGGTGAAAAATAGAGGAGCATCACCTGAGTGGCCTGAAATTATCCGTATTTGAGTGCCGGCGTAGGGGGGGCTTCGTATAAAGGGGGCAAATTGTCCGTCCCTCCCCCCCGAAACTAAAGAATATTTCAGGTCTAGCTTTTGCTATTTTAACTCTCTCTTTCAAGAGCGAGAGAAGTGGGCGGGTGTTTCCCCTGATTGACGGAAGGCTGCGCCAGCCAGCCACCTGGCTGACGACTACCTGTTAGAACGTGCAGGTTCGTCTCGGGCGCTCGCCCCGATTCTCCAAACGCGGAAGCCTCTACCCGGAACAGAAGGGGCCCCCGCAGGGAGGGGCCCGAGTATGGAGCCCGTCTCTCTCTGGACTTCCCAGACGGTGCTGGCTTGGATACGAGGTAGGGGGCAGCGGCGGCAGGACCCGGCGATCTTTGCGGGGCGGGTTAGGGCTCCCTCGCCCCTCCCCCCCCCAAGGTGTGTTTCGGTGAGACTCGCTCCGTCCCTTCTGGGGCTAACCCGTCGCGGCCCCAGGTGAGGGATGGCAACCGGAAAGGAGTCAGGTGCCCCTGCATTCCTGCGAAGGGTAAGGTTGGTCCTGGCCAGCTGGGTTCAGGAAGGGAAGCTTGTTAGTGTCCAAACGCAGTTGGTAGTTTGATGCGATGAGGGCTGCGGAAGAGGAGCTTTAGCCAATAATTTGGGGGTGACAAACCCCCACCTCATTTTGTTTCTTTTCAACTCCTTAAACACAGTGGCTCTCTCTCTCTCTCTCTCTCTCTCTCTCTCTCGCTTTCGCTCTCTCTCTCTGAAGGCATAACTTGAAATCTGCAAGACAATTAGATTAGATTTAATAGAACATGTGCAGCTCTGAATGGGCTGGCGGATTGCTGATGTTTGCTCTCTTCAGTATTATTATGAGGACCAAAGTATTAGTATATCCTCCCCTCTGACCCCCCACCCCACCCCCTGACCTTATAATAGTGAATTAGGACTGAGGAGACTGGGATTCACATAACGCTTGACATCTCTCAACCTATCCCGCATTGTTGGGAAGATAAAATAAAAGTCCCTTGAGTATTCAGAGGAAGGCTATAAACATAACACCTAGGGGTATGTATATGCAGTGTGTGTGTGCGCGTATATGCATTTAGCATTTGCTTAGATGGCTTTTATATGTCATCTGCCACATTCCATTATCCTCTGACACTTTTGGTATACTGCTATTTAGTGCCAGTCATTCTTTGCTGTCTTTCAAGGGAAAAAGACTTCTTCTGACCCGCCCTCCCCAAGTTGAAACTCGGCTAATTTAAAATTGAAAATCCTATTAAATCAGGAATCTAAATCATCAAATGCATTCAAATAGAGCTGAAACAATGATTAAAAACAATCTCATTGCCTTGGCTAATGATAGAATGAAAACTATTTCTAGCAGGACTTCCAGATTCTGTAACAGCTTTGTTCCCTATGCCATCCGTATGCCATCCGTATGGTAAACTTGCAAGATTTGTTTTTCTCACCATGTACATGTATACATCTGGACTACATTGTGTTGTTTCTCCGTGTCGTATAATATATGTGGGTACATGCATAATTTTGTATTTAATTTATCTTGTCATGTTTATGTTTATATTAGAGGTGGAGGCCCTTTGAGAGCTGTATGCAATGTAATTTCATTTTAATGTATGCTGATTAGTGTACATTCAAAGTGACAATAAAGTATTCTGTTCTACTATCTCTGAAAAAAAAGTTGTTCTTATTCCACCCATCAGTCTAATGCAGGATTTCCCAAGGTTGGCAACCTTTAAGACCTGTGGACTTCAACTCCCAGAATTCCCCAGCTAGCACAGGTCTTAAAGTCACCAATTCTGGGAAACCCTGATCTAATGGTTCTTGATGCTGAACAGTGAATCAGGCCTCCATGCAGCTGTTAGAGTTTGGCTCAGGGGATTGCAAATTGTCTTTCAAGTGATATGGTCAAAAAAGTCAAGATAGCCACCATGAGAGTGCAATCAAAGTTTTTATGGGCACACATAAATAGGAGCTTCAAATGCAACATCATGGCAATTATCTTGAGGGGTTTTTTTGACTACGCACCCCGTGAACATTTCTGAGTAATCTATTGACATTTTCTAGCATAGAAATGACAAATGATGGTAGCAGCCAAAGAAAGGGATTCCTATGTTTCAATCCTAACTGAAGACAGTACCAATGGATGACTGATGGGGTGGTCAATGTAGGCTCCTCTAGATCTACCCTAATGCAGCCTACTACATTTACCTATGTAGTAGTCTGTATTGCTACAATCCTTCTCATCTTCCCCTATTGGTATCTTATGATTTATCACTTGTTTGTATCTTATGATTAATGATTGTAACTATGATTTGTAAAGTTGCCAAAGTTGGAGACCCCTGATCTAAACTACGGTTCTTCTCAAAAGGTTTGGACCGGTTTGGTGAAATCTAGGAAATCACTTGCTTTGTTTTGCTTCCTCTGTTTAGGTTTGGATGAAGCATTACAAGGTTACCCAGTGGAGACATGGGAGCTTACCGGGAAGAGGCTGCTCCGGTTATCCTATCGGGATTTGGAGAATCTGGGCGTGAGCTGCATCGGCCACCAGGAGCTCCTCCTGGAAGCTGTGGAGCAGCTTTGTGTTTTGGTGGGTACCTGCAGAAAAAAAAAATCCTGGCGAACCCTCAATGGACGGCCGATAGCTTTGGTAGAGAAAGGGTGAAACGTTGCTTTCCTTACAGAATATCTGAGCCTGTACTCCTCTCTCTAGAATTATGAACTGACGACCTCCAACCTGAGGACACTCACAGAGAAGCTGCAAGGGATCATTCGGACGATCGAGGTCTGTATTCTGAGTCGCAGGAAAGTGAGCACTTATCACAGAGCGGCTACCGAAAAGTCCAGCTTGGATCTTCTGGCATCTGTGGTGGAGTTGATCAGTGCTGCTAAAGGCCTCTTTTTATGGCTGAACAGGTACTCACTCACCTATTTGCCTATGTTGGGAAGGGTGTGCATATCCAAGGCTGCTCTCATCTTGATAAAACATGGGAGGGCAGTGGTTGCTCATAATTTCCTGCTGCCCTCAATAAACAATCTCAGTCCATTTCTTGCAAGTGCAGTCTGCTTTAGCCTCTTGTCACAAATGAGTGGGAAAGGTATGCAACAGAAGGCCAGAGGTGGGATGTCAGAGACAGAGAGAGAGAGATCAGATGGCTCTGTCAATTTTTAGCTATGGCCCTGACCTTCGTTTTTGTAAACCCCAGCCATTACTGACATGTTCCTCTGTAGATCCTCTTCAAGAAAAAAGCAGTTGTCCCCTCCTGAGATAAATTATGGGTTAGATAACCTTTCCCAACCTGATATTTCCTGGATGTGTTGGATTGCAAATATGAACGTCCAATCATATTTCAAAACATCCGAAGAGAATCAGATTAAAAGTGGTTTCATGTGAACCCAATCAAGCTCACGTTTTCCTCCCTCCCTCCCTTCCTCCCTCCCTCCCTTCCTCCCTCCCTCCCTCCTTTCTTTCTTTCTTTCTTT
>JANHFL010010500.1:242093-265918 GCA_032468155.1 Oxyrhabdium leporinum
ACAGAGACAGAGACAGAGACAGAGACAGAGAGACAGAGACAGAGACAGAGACAGAGACAGAGACAGAGACAGAGAGACAGAGACAGACAGAGACAGAGACAGAGACAGAGAGACAGAGAGAGACAGAGACAGAGACAGAAACAGAGACAGAGACAGAGACAGAGACAGAGAGAGAAACAGAGACACAGAGAGAGAGAGACAGAGACAGAGAGACAGAGATAATAAACCCTTAACATGCTGCTTTGGGAGAGAAGCACTGGAATCAGAGATGCAATGTCCTAATGTGGAATTCATAACTGTTTTTCCATCTACTCTTTTAGGGTTTTTTGCCCCACAAAAGAACAGGGGTGTCAAGCAAACATGCAATTAAATAGTCATCCCTTTTTTTTTATTTTAATTACCTCTTCCCGCAGTAACTGACCCTCTTAGAAAAGGTCAACAATTCCATATTTTACCAATAGAAGAGAATATGTATAGCTCAGGATTGAACTGTGGAGTCCTCGACATTGGGGGTTTTCTTGAAGACGTTTCATTACCAAACTAGGTAACGTCATCAATGTGAGAAGGAAGAGGTGTTGGTTCTCTGTTTTTTACTCCAAATGGCTTGCCCTGTTACTGTTGGTTTCTTGAATAGGCTGATGTTTACTGTTTGATTGATCTGAGTTGTCAGTTTCTTAATTGGGGTATTGTTTACTGCTTGATTGTTGGTCTATTATTAATCTGCTTATACATCTATATGTTTGACTTCAGATTATTCACTCTGCTTCTAGCCCAACAGATCTACACCATGCTAACACCAAGGTAATCCTTTACAACCCAACGAAAGCAACCACTTTAAAATCCAAATACCAATTTCAGTTCACCCCTAATCTTTCATCTTGTAATTCTGTTCCTTGCTTCCTTCTCCAAAGGTTGAGTCTATGTATAAGGTTACTGCCTGATTATATGGATCTGTTCCGTGTAAGTAAATATTTCTGCAAATATTTTTTTTTGTAGTGGATTTTGTTTGCCACCCCTCAGGTGGCACTTTGTCCTGACTCAGACCCTACTGTGAGTCTTCTTCTTCATAGCATATTCCCCCAGGTGCAGGGTCCGCTTTTTGGATCATTGAACACTATTTTACACAGATGTGTATCCAGAGCGCAGGCCTGTATCTTTGTTGATGATGTCTTGCTATCTCTGTTTTGGACGCCTACGAGGTCGCTGGCCATTGACTTCTAGTCGGTAGGTAATCTCGGCCATGGTGTCCATACCAGTGGAGTCACATCAGACTCTACTGTGAATGACAATAATTATCCTACCACTTAACCTTATGAGATACTACATTGGGAAAGTGATGGCAGAACTAGAAAAGTTTGGCTCAACACCAAATTACTTCTGGCATAAGGAAAACCATGCCACCTTGGTGAATAAATGCCACACTCATAGGTATATTCTGTACGGAAGTACAAAAAAAAAGTCTTTCAGCAGCATCCCAAGCAAGAAAAATGGTGGTGTTCTGACCCAGCTCCCCAAATACGACAAACCCTTTGAAGTTAAGTCAATGATTCCTTTATTAGGAGTGCTAGCAGCCCTGGCAAAAAGTTTCTCTCTCAATGCAGACTAAGAAGTCTGTCCGGCACAGAGATGACTAGTTGTCTGCCACGTCTATTTATCTCTGCCCCCTGCCTTTTATCCCCAGAGCTATGGTGAGGCTTTGCTAGCAGCAGTGGCTCTTCTATCCCAAGGACCGGCCCACAGGTTTCCACTGCTCTCCTCTCCTCTGCCTTTTGTGCATCCGCACGTCAGGCATTGGACCCAGAGGGAGGGAGGGACGGAGGGAGAGCTTTAAATACTCCTGTTTCCCAAAGCGGTCTGATATCCTAATAAATATGTAAACAGAAAACTAATGTTTTTTTTTTAATCAGGGAAATCAGAAAAGAAGAGTAATGGGGACAAAATAGCCTTTTGTTCTTGCATCAACTACTTTTTAAAAATATGCACAGAAGCCAAGTTGTTTTAAGGACTTAGGAGGGAGAAGCACAGAAAGGAGGCCAGAGCACTAGGATTAATATCTAAAAATAAACTAGTTTATTTTCGTGAGGAAAAAAAAAAAAGGAAGACGAAAAATCAGCCGGCTTTGGGAGTTTGTGAACTAAACTGCTTAGGCTGCTAAATGAGGCTTCTCCAATAATGTGTCAGTATCTGCCCATAATTCTTAAGCTGCTTACTCCAGAGTAATGCCAAAGTGATAGAAATACTCTGGAGTGTATAATTTTGCAGACTGCAACCTCAATGGACTAATCTAAAGCAAGTTTTTGCGATTTTATCATAAAAGAACACTGCAAGTAAATGTCAGCAGATTATAGGATCAAATGGAAACGGCAAAAAAGTTTCTGTGGAAATTTCCATCAGGATTCCTGGACAGAAAAACGGCAAGGCTCTGAGCTTATTCCTTGCCTTTTGCTGGACAAATTAATAGTAGGAATGATATGAAGCTCTTGGTGGAGAGAGTTCACTGACATTTCCAGCCAGATAGAGAGAGAGGAGCAAATTCCAATTATTTATCAAAGAAAGTCACACTCAAAACCTTGAACTGGCAATTAATCACCCCAAATTACATTTGCTGAACAGATGGAGGCTTGTTTTAATTGAAGAGGCCAGATATATGTGATCATCAGTGGCTTAAGGAGTCACAATGTTAATACTGACCAACTCCTTTCTCTCCCTGAACTATGCTAAGTAGAGCTGGGCCTGGCTGTAATTGGATGGGAGACTCCTCAGTTAATCCTAGAGTTGTAGCAAAAATGAAACACACCACTTCTGCTTTTGGTACCCAGAAAATTCACCATTATGGCTAAGAACAAAAAACAAACAAACCCAACAGGTCATAAAAGAGAACAAACAAATCCATCAGGACAAGATTCAGCACTCCATCTGCATTTAAAAGACAAAGGGCATTCTTTTGAAGACAGCAAAATCCACATTTTGGACAGAGAGGACCACTGGTTTGAAAGAGGGGTCAAAGAGGCCATCTATGTCAAAACTGAACAACCCTCTCTCAACAGAGGGGGAGGGATACAACATCATCTTTCTCCAATCTACAACACAGTCCTTTCAGCAATTCCAAGAAGGCTTTACACCCATTTGCACTACCAAGGTGATCCTGAGAACACAAATAAATCCCCCAGTGGTCTCAATGACTCTCTAAAAGAATGCAAATTACCAGCTGTCTGCAAGGAATATAAATCTTTCCATTCCCCACCATCCAGTCAGAGCTGAAGGAGCTTCTTGGACGAGAAGAGAAACATCTTTAAAGAAAAACAAGAAAGTCCAGTTACCTCCTGAAAAAGCACCTTTGAGGCAACCATAACCTGGATAACTGAGTCTCTCCATAGATATTGTGGCTAAGTGCACTTTCTCACAGCCATATTAAGGCATAATTCTCCTCTCTTTATCTACAAGTTCTCTGATCGCCTGGAATTATGCCTGTCCAATGCCATACCAGAACAATGCAGTTTTTCCTTTCTTTCCTTTGCTGTCTGTGCATGATAGCATTGAGATATATATATATATATATATATATATATATTAAGTCTCCCCATGTGTTGTGATTCACATTGGACCAAGAGGGAACATATTATTTTAGTATTGGAAGAAATATGTGCTGTGTGCATGATAAGTTGAATATCGCATGACAAATGATACACTGAGAGTGTCCTTTAAAAATAGTTAGTGGGTCATCTTCATGTGTTAGAATTTATGGCAGAAATTGAATGAAACTAAAGGAAATTATTATCCTTTTAAGTAATGGTAGTAGTTTTGGAGATTACAGATTGATATTTAAAACCAAAATCATTCCATTAAGACCAAACTCTTTCCATGAATAGGATTTATCATTGCTAATTTCTCAAGCAACAAAGAAGACAAGTCAGCACTTTAAGACTTTTTAGTGTCTTCTCTCTAAGGAAACAAATTTAGAAGGAGTTTTTGTTGTTGTTATTTTAAACAGGCAGTCTTCTTGGGATTCCTGACTGGGAAAAATAAGAAAAAAAATGATGTAATTTTCTTTTAAATAGTAATCACTCATATTAGGATGACAGTCAAACTATTCTTCTTCCCATCCTTCCTATAACCTATTTCCTTATTTTCTTATGACTATAATTTGTTGCTTGCATCTTACAATTTTTATTAATTGTTTTATTTAGTATCCTGGTATGATTTATGTTGATTGTTTATTTAGTTTGCTATGACTATAACTGTTGTATCTTATGATTTCTGATTAATAAATTGTATGATGATGATGATTTATCACTTGTTCTTTATGTACACTGAGAGCTTATGCACCAGAGACAAATTCCTTGTGTATCCAATTACACTTGTCCAATAAAGAATCCCATTCTATTCTATTCTATTCTATTCTATTCTATTCTATTCTATTCTATTCTATTCTACTCTACTCTACTTTTCATTCCATTATTCTATTCTATTCTATTCTATTCTATTCTATTCTATTCTATTCTTCATTCCACTAGTTCTATTCTATTCTATTCTATTCTATTCTATTCTATTCTATTCTATTCTATTCTCTATCCAAGGCTGGACCCAAAAAAAGAAAATCAATGAAGTATGGATGCTTTTACTACAGAGAGTAAGATATTTAAAAAAAAAAAAAACAGTTCTTTCATGGCTAAGGTTTGAAAATCAAAATCAAAAACAGTATGAAAAAATTACGAACACCAAGCATTTTCTATAACGTAGTTGTATTTTAATGCAAAGCTGTAGGTTGGGTCTATTGTTGTTATTAATGAGGAAAGGCAGGGCATTGTTTTGCAGAACCACTCAGGGAATAGGCATGAATCATTAAAATTTTTGAGATATGTTGAATTTTTCAATAAAGCAATGACTCTAAACAAATTACAGCAATCTTAACAGTCCTCTGCTCCGACGATATTAGCGTTCGTTGATCCTTTGCATTTAATTTTTGTTTGTCCTAATGCGGAATGACATTTATTGCACAAAAATAACTCGTGCAACTTGGCTCTCTCGCAATTAAATGAGAGAGAAGGAATTAATATGATTGATTTAAAAGCTAAAAACAACAAGGCGAAGATGTCCATTTCAATTATAACTCTATTTATTAATCCATCCATCTATCCGCCGGGCTGTAGTTGTAGTTGGGGGCAAAATATTATTAAAAAAACACACAAGAACTCTGTTGGATCTAAGCAAGTCTATCGTAGCAACTTATTTCTCAAAGTATCACATCAGATGCTTCTGGGGAAAAACAACAACAACACAAGATCTGATTGTTACAGTTTCTTTGAATAATTTTCTGAAGCCAATTATGGACTGATGACAACATTGTTTAGTTTTTTTGTTGTTACAGTTCTCTTATAATAACAAGCTTAGCAAACTTGCCCACATCTTCAAAAACATGAAGGAAAGACTCTGAATGAATTTTCAAAAGGTCAGGGGAAGTAAAGTAGGCAGATTTATTCATCTTTACAGAGATGCTTTGCTCTTAAAAATCTGCATATGCACCCTTGAATATTTATATTCAGTTAAATTTGTGCTTCTGATTTTACATATCCCTCCCTCCCTTCCCTCTGCCCCTTCTTTCCTTATTTATTTATTTTTCTTTCTTTCTTTCCCTCTCTCTCTCTCTCTCTCCCTCTCTCTTCCTTCCTTCCTTCCTTCCTTCCTTCCTTCCTTCCTTCCTTCCTTCCTTCCTTCCTTCCTTCCTTCCTTCCTTCCTTCACCTGTCTGGCAGAAAAACACTGATAAATTGTCAAAATACTGTATATTGAAGTTAGTATCTAGCCTTTAGTACACTTTACATAGTTTAGTTCAAATGAAGTCAAGAAGGTTGGTTATTGCTTTGCTTTTACTGTATGAGGGTGCCTACTCTGAATTTGAGTGCCCTAGAAATATAGTTGTTTTAGGCTAACATTTGAAGTGAATCAGTACATGTGAATAGGAGTCTTAAAAAAAACACATGCAAACAGAAAGAACTTTTAGCCGTGTCCACTTCCTCCATCTGGCCCCTAGTAGTTTGCCTGTACAACAGAATCTTATCGGAAGCTTACAAATCTACTCTTGCAGGTATCTCTTCTCCCACCTGCATGATTATTCAGCCAGCCGAGACATCATCTGGCTTTGTGGTGACCTGGCAGAGACTGTGCAGAAGGTAGGTAGTAGAGGGTAGCACTTTGGTCAGGGAAGAATTTTACAGCACAGAGATGGTTTGTGCCCCACCGTGCAAATTAGTTGGAACAAGAGCATTTTAAGAAAAATCTTATTTTCACCGATTTTCTGTAGATTTTGTGATTGTATGGATGGTTAAGTATTTCTATTTTGTGTGGCTAATGGGGTAATTTGCTTTATTCTGTGATGGTATTCATACACTATATTAACATTTGTAAGGATATATTCTGTAGGTATTCTTACAGGTTAAATGTGTTTAAAGAGGAAACAGCAATCATGTTGCATGTCTTGGAAGCTGTTGGACAGCATATTTCCTCCACCTATTGCATATTAAAATTATCTAGTTATCAACAGATGGAACCCAACTAAATGCTGTTTGGGAAAAGAGACATCCAGGTGATCCTATGTTGCTGAACTTTGCCTCCCAGAAACTCTCATCTTCAAGAAAGTTGGCTGGTGCTGTTGGGAATGATAGTTGAGCAAGATGCGATTGGCTTATGACCACCGGCTCATAGGAAAGTTGTAGACGATGGCAAAGGCATTTATTCTGGGAGGTGATGAAAAACTATCTATGCTATGAGATTTAATGTTGGCTACAGAAGCTGAACTTGAGTGAACTGAGAGAAATGGCAGCTGACCAGGAAGGGTGGGAGGAATAAGGACAGGAGAAGGAGTAAACGAAGTTAGAAGGGGAGACCAGCCAGTTGTCTTTTATAGAAGTCATCCTGTGACTCACACTTCGGGATTGGAGGCAGGGCTGGGTGCTGGAGTTCTCAGTTAGATGTTCCTGCTTAAAAGGGAACAAACAGGCCAAAAGTTACAACCTGTTTAGGAGGGAGAAGTACATCTTAAGGTAGGTTCTTCAGTAGCCATTCTAAGAATGTTCATTGGGTGTTCCTACCACCTCTCTTTCCTTATATATGTATCTCTGTGTGTATGTGCTATACTTGCATGGAATCTGTGGAATTTGCTGGGGCGATTTCACAATAGATAGTTATGCTGGAAATGACTTTCAACCAAAGGAAGAAAGCATGAGAAAGGATAGGAGGGTGCAGAGAAGAATCGCCCCAATGCAGGACAATGTGTAACTTTAAATGGGCAGCGGAGGAACGGAGAAACAGGAAGCTTGCCCAGTTTCACCTGAAGATGCAGAGATTAAACTTGAGATAATTATATACGAATATTAAGCACAGTTTCTGTATCTCCCTGTCTTTAGGAAGGAAACTGTTTTCGATTAGATTTGTCTATTGCTGTGTTTAGCCATCTTCTGCATCCTTAACAATTTCTAGATTAGTCAGATTTCTAGAGTTGATATCTGCATATCATGGTCTCTTCAGACGTTATCTTTAGTGAAGCATGCAAACCAGCATTTGCATTTCCTATCCTATTCCCATCACTGTTTGGTTTAGTGGCAGCAGTGTCTCAGGTAGAAGAGAGTGGTAAAAACAGCTGAGAAGACGATAGGAAGTTTGCTTCTCGTAATGCAGGATACTGCTTATAAACACCATGTGCTTAGAGCATTGTTAGAGACCCCCCCACACACACACACCCTTCACAATCTGTTTCTGTTGCTTCGAAGTGGTTTTGAAGTGTTTGTAGCAGGACTTCCAGATTCTGTAACGGCTTTGTTCCTTATGCCATCAGTTTGGTAAACTCTCAGAACTCTTTTTTCCCTGCCATGTATATGTATACATCCAAACCATACTGTGATGTTTCTCTGCGTCATATATGTATGTATGTGTGTGGGGGGGTGTGGGGGTGTATATGCATAATGGTTATCTTTTGAGAACTGGATGCAACAAAATTTCATTTTAATATATGCTGATTAGTGTATATTTAAAGTGACAAAGATTCTTCTATTCTATTTTCTATTTTCTATTCTACTCCTATCCTATCCTATCCTTCTACATGTCTAGAAGTTGCCATAGTTAGGAAACTTTTAGTTCAATATTATTGGCATTCACTATCAGTAACTTGATGGGAGTCTTTTCTAGTTTCACTTCTTTTTTTTTTTTTCACCAATCGGAGACTGCCTGGATAAACCCCTGCCATTTTCTTGGCAAGGCTTTTCAGCTGTGATTTGCCATTGCCTCCTTCCTGGGGCTAAGAATATGCAAATGGGCCAAAGTCACCCAGCTGACTTTGTGCCTAAGGCAGGACTAGAACTCACCATCTTCTGGTTGCTAGTCTGATGCCTTAAAATACTGCACCAAACTGGTTCTATACTGTATGCTTTTATGTGTAAAGTACTCTACCATTGAGCTGAAAAAGGTGAAGTCTTGTATCATTTTATGCTGTTAAGTATGGTAGATAACCTACTTGTGGAATAAGCCATTCAGGCCCCAACATTCTTCTGAATGTTCTTATTTCCTTTCCATTTTTTTCTTCCCATTCTCCCGCTCCTCCTCCTCCTGCTCCTCTTCCAGATTCTTGCTTTACAACCCCTATTAGAGTTGTGAAATTGACTGGGAATAATGGAAATTGACTGGATTAGGTGGTGTTAAGATTGTGAAATTGACAGGGTAGCAGCAAGAAGGCTAATGGGAAGGGCACTGCCTTAAAACGAAGAGCAACAAAGATGATTAGGGGACTGGAGGCTAAAACATGCGAAGAACTGGCTATTGGGTATGTCTAGTCTAATAAAAAGAAGAACTGGGGTGGCACAATAGCAGTCTCCCAATATCTAAGGGGCTGACACAAAGAAGAGGGGGGTCAACCTATTCTCCAAAGCATCTGAAGGCAGGAAGAGAAGCAATGGATGGAAACTAATCAATGAGAAGACAAACCTAGAAATAAGGAGAAATTTCCTGACAGAACAATTAACCAGTGGAACAACCTGCCTCCAGATGTTGTGGGTCCTCCATCACCGGAGATTTTTAAGAAGAGATTGGACAGCCATTTGTCAGAAATGGTATAGGGTCTCCTGCTTGAAGATGGGGTTGGACAAGAAGACCTCTAATGTCCCTTCCCTCTTTGTTATTCTGTATGAAATCTTTTCCTTGAACAAGCAAAAGCTAATTTTAAAAAACTGCTCAAATGTCTGGTATTAGCTGATCAAAATTGGGCTTAAAAACAAGAAAGGTAACAACCAAAACCTGAACTTGCGCTATTTCTGGATGCCAAAACATTGTCGCCTTTTAGAATTTCCTGTATCTTCCACGATTGAGTAGTGGGATTGTTGTTGAGAGTGATTTGCCTTTATTTAAGTAAAGGCATTAAGTGGAAAAGAGAGCAATAACAACAAGATTAAGGGCTGCTCATACATATACAGTATATATATATGAATAAATTGCTTCCAGACATAGATTATGCATGGATGATCATGATGAATTATGGCCATCCTTTATTAAAACAGTTGTGTAAAACTTCATACACATATTTCCCACAGTTATAAGATGCATGCCTCCTGTTCTT
This sequence comes from Oxyrhabdium leporinum, assembly GCA_032468155.1. NCBI lineage: Eukaryota > Metazoa > Chordata > Lepidosauria > Squamata > Cyclocoridae > Oxyrhabdium > Oxyrhabdium leporinum. The sequence continues at coordinate 251,694 of JANHFL010010500.1, forward strand.
AAGCTGATAAAGTGACCATTTTAAGATTAAACCCCATTCTTGGTTGACTCTGTTTAAAGCTTTGGGCAATGCATGGGTCTCCAAATTCCATGTGCCACTCTGAATTGGAATCGCCATGAATCCAATTAGGATTGGAATGCCATCTGAATTCCTGTGAATTCATCATACCTTTGGTCTTGGTGAAAAATTGTCTACTTCAACTAGAAATGGTGTCTAGTTTGAATCAACAACCCTCGCTTCTATTAATGTACCTTTCTTTGCATTTGTCCTTATAGGAGTGCACTGTATCTGAAAGAGAGGACCGGATTTTGCTGATTGTAAGTAGTGAAAAGGTCTGGGTCCCCACCACAATGTTGAAATTACTATTTCCCCAACCTTTCAGGGGTCAATAGTCATATAATTGCCTTATATACAGAATCTTAAATGGGTTCATCTGAAAGGTCATTGGTGGAGATGCAGGTATCTTCCTAACTCCTCCTCTTCTCCGATTAGCACACAAAAGAAGAAACTTGTGGAATTAGACCAAGGAAAATCTAGACCTCTAGCCTAGACCAGATGACCAGATGTCTATTGGAAATACTTTATTTCTATACATCCATCCCCAGGCAGACATGGGCAAATTCTGAAGGATAAGGGCCACAGCTATAACTCTTGATCTGATGGGAGGGGGTGTCATAAGAAGTCCTGAGGGGTTGCAGAATGGGTTTTAATTTGGGGCCAGTTTTAAATCACTCACAGTACTGGACTGCAGTGAACCACAAATGGTGTAACCAAAACCTTCTAGCAGGTGACATCACCGTATCTTTAGTGGGCAGTATTGTTGATTTCTACATAAGAGAGATTTGCCTTTTGACTGTTTCCTAAGTGATCTGAAAAGATCTGCAGAAGATCTATAAAAATAACTCAGTAGCATTTGCCCAGTTGTAGCTGAGCACATTTCACAGGTCCATGGTTTATATGTTGGGGCTTCTCAGATCTCACTTGTTCTTAGAGTGGTCATTGTTGAGGACACCAGTATACAGGGCCGTTCGCTAGGCTTTCCCAAAGCTTTTGCCTTTTTACTTTGCAGGGGAAACACATCTCTGGAATCTGTGAGCAAATCTTGCACTGCAGCCCAGCGAACCTCCTGGATCAAACAGCCATCTTGGAAACAGTGGAACTTGAACCTGCAGGTCCAGAAGATAATTTGGTGAGTCCGGCACTGTCAATATTACAGCTCTTTTGTAGAAAAAGAGCTGAAGTCAAAGTCCACCAACTTAATACTGTACCTATTTACTCTACACCAGTTCTTGACTGCAAATATCCCTTTCCTCTCTTGTGGGTACTCATTAGGGGTCTTAGCAAGCTTTTGGGGCATAATCAAAACCATTAGTGAGGCACACTGCCGTCTTATTTTTTGACACATATTTTCCTCTCCATGTAATTTAATCAGTTCCACACAAATCTTGTCTGATGAAAAATGTTTGCATTGCAGATCTAAAAGGGTTTGAACCACACTGGTAATCTTGTAAGCTCCCACACCAGAGAGAGAGGTCTGAGATATCTTTGAGGAATCTCAAGTTATGAGGAAGTGTCTAAAATGTCTGAAGAGGGAAAACATAAAGGTAGAGAAAGGAAGAGCCCAAACAGTCAGAGTGGGCTCAGGGGACATGGGATGCTGAAGGACCACTGCCGGGGCAGATGAAGAATGGGGTGAAGGAGAGAAGAGTTCAGCATGGAGAAGTTGGCTTCCTAAGAACTTCATGTTGTAATGTCTTGTTCCAGCTCCCATCATGTGATCGATACCATGAGAACTTACATAGATGCCTTTATGGAGTCATTCTTCCAGGGGTTTCAGAAAAGGGCTTCTTTATCAAACTTATTTTGCTATGGTTGGAACAGGAATTTCCCCCACGCATCACAGAAGTGTGACCAATATCGGACTCCAACATCTCTCATTCTCAACCTACGCGGCTAATCTCTATTTGAACATCCCCTCATTTATTTTAGGATCCTTTGCTAAAAAGAACAATGATTAATGTCCCAGTTTCGGGTTGTCGGGATATTTTTTCTCTATGTAGTTTATAATTATATAATTCTATGTATAATTCTAGACATATATAAAATTATCCAGGAATTGACAACCCCAAGATGTGACATGTATATGGCCCATGTCACAGCTGTTTACATATGAAATTGCCTTTCACTGGGTTGGACCATCTTGGCTGGTTTTGCATCATCTGGCATTCCTCAACCTGGATGTTTTGGACTACCTTCAAATGTTTTGTACCTCCTACCCTTCACAGCAAGTTTGAGGATTGGCTGGAGATGAATGCAGTCAAATTATCTGAAGGGTGGTGCATTAGGAAAGGCTGATCTCCTTTGATGAGCCAGTGCTATCCAGTGACTCGACAGAGGTGCCAGGAACTGAATGTACAAGCGAGGCAGCTGTCTCTTGTGGAGCCAGAGTTGAGCTGATAAGCGTGTCTCCTAAATCTTCTCTCTGCAGGGCCTAGAGATTAAGTCCTTGCCCTCCTGTCTCCATTTGATATCAGGGACTGCCCGAGAGGTGAGTGTACGGTGGGAGCGGGTTCAATTCATAGCTTTGCCTCTCCCCCTCCAAGGCACATTCCCAAGTCTAGCAGAGTCACTGTAACTCCAGTCTTTAAAATAGACCCTCCTCTGCAACAGGCCAGTTTATCTTTCTTTTTCAAACTGTAGCCTGTGAAAATGTGGCTCTGTCCAATTGTCATTATTGCTTCTCCCCCATGGGGATTCTGCATCATACTTGGCTAACTACCATTTATCCCTTCCCTTCCCCTCCTCTCCTTGGCACAGCTGCCTCTTTCGTTCCCTTGCATTCTTTATTGAGTAGAATTAACCAAAAGGTCAAGCTTGAAGTTAATACTTAATCCCCTGGGCAGGAATCTTTCCTCCTCCACCCCCAAGAGTTTGACTTTTTCTGTCCAAAAAGTTTCTTGCTACAATTATACAAACCGTGAGACTGTCTGTACTGCCTTTTCAGCCCTTTTCTTCCAAAGGTAGTCTTGTCTTGAGGGTCTCCTGTTTTTTTTTCCCCTTCCAGATTCCTGTTGCCCAGTACAGCAAGGTCTTCCCAGGCGATGAAATAGTCCAAGTCAATGACCAGGTGGTGGTAAGTCATGGTTTCTCTGCTTGGTTCGTGGGGCAGGATGAACTGTGGTGCTGAGCTACCTTATAAGGGAGAGATTAACCTGAATGGAACAGATCTTAATTATCACTTGCCTTAATTTTTCTGCTGCATGAAGTTGCTTTGCTGGATGATGGGGAGATCCTTTACAGCCAAGAAAAGCATCTGTCCCTACTTCTCTTTTAAAAACTTCCAGTGTTGGAGCATTCACAACTTCTGGAGGCAAGTTGTAACAATCAGTGGAACAACTTGTCTCCAGAAGTTGTGACTGCTCCAACACTGGAAGTTTTTAAGAAGAGTTTGGGCAATCTTTTTCTGGAGGCAACTGGACTTCCTTGTTTTTTTCTTTGAAGACATTTTGCTTCTCATCCAAGAAGCTTCTTCAGCTCTGACTGGATGGTGGGGAATGGAAGATTTATATTCCTTGGAGACAGCTGGTCATTGGCATCCTTTTCGAAGGTCGTTGAAGCACTTGGAGGTTTATCTGTGTCCTCAGGGTCACCTGAGATTGGACAACCATTTGTCTGAAATGGTACAGGGTTTCTTGCCTAAGCAGGGGGTTGGACTTGAAGACCTCCAAGGTCCCTTCCAACTGTTATTCTATTCTATTCTACTTCCGAAGGAGAAAAGATGGAAAAGTTTCCATGTGCTAATATATGTATATAAACATAAACTTCAGTATAATTAAACTAGGATTTAGCTCCTTATTATGTGAGAGAGATTTTGTTTGAATATTGCCCACCTGCTGAGTGGTGATGGGTGACTTCCAACTTTCCTGGCTTCTCTTCCTGTGATTGTGTATCTTTAAGATGGAATAAAACAGGGCAACTCTTCAAATAAGAGAACAGTCTTCTGTAAAATAGCCGGCTTGACTGGCTGCAACTCATGAAAACTGCTGCCTTTTAAAAAAAAATCATTAGTCAGGAAAGGTGCCATGAGACTTCCTACAGCTTTTATGCTCCCACGGACTCACATGACTCTCCTCCTACAATAGCTGGACAGCATAGTCTCTACATTAGCTCACGTGTATTAACTTTTAAGTTAATAGAAAGTGCACTGCCCAAATTAATTCTGCAATGACTCACCAAGGTTTAGGGCAGATGATTTTTTTTCTACCTGGGGGTGATCATATTTTTAATTGGGAAATGTCATGGATTGCAAAAAATAATTAATTTGCCAGTGGACCTTCTGGTGCTATACAGTTGCGATTGTGTTGGGGTGTTTATGACTCTGTGGGTTTCTATTACTAGGTTTCTCACGTGAAGTCCCAAATACACTAAAATCTTAGCAACATGACATGTTGTTTGGGTCAAAACATGAGCACTACTGGATTAGAGTATAGGGATGTGGAAACTCTTGCAAAGAGATGCTTTGGAACACAAAGGCTCATGCACGAAGCACCTCTCATTGACTCATGAAAGCAGCCATGTAGGAAGCTGCTCTCAGCTGTCTCTGAACATGTGCATTCATTTTGATGTACCCCATGTCAAAGTATGGACAGAGATTAATAGATAGTTTTTAAAATACACCACAAAATAATACTACCATAATACAATTAACCACAAAAAAATGATCAGTTGCTCTACAAAGATTGCCCCAAAGGCATTGAAAGCAAATTGCATTATTTGACCTGAAAAATATAAGGCTATATGTACCAAACAGGTCTGCTGGGGAGAGAGTTTCACAAATGGAGCTCATTACCAACTCTTATGGCTACCCATCTGATTTGCAAGGAGAAAGTCACAACCACATTTACCTACAGGTAGACCTCGACTTAAGACCACAATTGAGACCAGAAATTATGTTGCTAAGCAAGACGATTGCTAAGGAAATGATGCTCAATTTTATGACTTTTTTTTAACCACAATTGTTGAGCAAATCACTGCAGTTGTTAAATGAATCATGCAGTCATTAAGCAAATCTGGCTTCCCCCATTGATTTTGTTTGTCAGAAGGCAACCTGGGATGGTCTCAAATGGCAATCATATGATGCCAGGATGCTTCAATAATACATGCTGCTAGCCAAGTGCTTGAATTTTGATCATGTGACCATGGGGATGCTGTGACAGTCATAAGTGTGAGGACCAGTTGTAAGTCACTTTTTTCAGTGCCCTTGTAACGTCGAATGGTCACTAAACAAGTGATTGTAAGGACCACCTGTGTATAAAATTATGCCTTTGTATCTTGCTTCACAATGCAGTGTGCATAACTAATGCGTCAAATGATAACAGCAATCAAGACCCTCATTTTTATCATTAAAAGTAAGGCAAATGTTTGATTGTGCAGGTGGGGTGGACCCGGATGAATCTCGTGAAGAAGCTTCTGGAATCCAGTCGAGTGACACTGGTGCTGAAGAAAATCCCACTGGTTTCTTCAGAGTCTTCTCGTTCCCCAGAATCTCCTCTTCACCAGCAAGTAAGTTTAGGCCAGGTCAAATTTCCCAGTCTGGTGCTTCATAGTTGAAAAAGCTTCAATTCCCACAATTCTCAGCCCCCACAACTTTTAAAGCATATGTTGCAATGTCCAGACAATCAGCGCACCAATCGTTGCAATGTCCACCAATGCCAGAACCTGATCGGTGCAGAATTCTGCTTTGTGTGGAAGAGCGCACATCTGTTTGCCTGAAGTGGTCCTTCAGGTATGAAATCGGTGGCCACAGTTTTCCACTTTCACTAGGGAAAAGGATATCTCTTTATCTTTAGAGCAGTGTTTCTCAATCTCAGTCACTTTAAGATGTGTGGACTTCAACTCCCAGAAACACAGCTTTAGAACATCTTTTTAGAGTTAAGGGTAAACCCTGTCATGAGGTAGATTAGAGTGGTTATCTTAGGGACCAATGTAGTACCTATGGTTGTATTGCGATAGTGGGACATCCCAGGGAATCTCATATCTTCCCATTCCTAAGATGCAGTTTCCCAAAATCAGGAACTTTGGTTCCCACCTACATTTTATGAACCATGGAATAGATTTGTATCTTTTAAATCCCCCCCCCAATGGAGAATCCCCAGCATCATTATCCTACTTCATCCTCCTTGCTTAGATGCCTTTTTACCATTTGCCAATCCCTGAAGATCTCGCTGATCTATCTTTCCATTATTATTACTATTGGCCACCTCAATAGTAATAATAATAAACAACACCTTCTTGATTTTACATTAGAAAAGCAAAGACAGACACCTTGGAAATTCCATTGTCCTCTATCTCCAAATATACCAGTGATTCATCTCCTACTTTTATGATTTCCCAGGAATTCCATTTGTGACTCAACGGGAAGCTGAAAGTAGAGATCATTTGGCAACAGGAAGCGTTGCTTCTCACCTGAGACAGATACTATCCTTAACTGGCTTTGTTTGCTCCCCAGCAGCCACATGCTTTCGTAGAAGACCTGAGCTCAAGAAGTGATGACTCTTCAGCCAGTTCTGCATCACCAACATCCAGGTCAGACATCCATCAACTGGAGGACTTGTTTGTTGGCAAGATTGTCATGGGGTGTGGTTGTTGATGTGGGATGTGAACTGTGGACATGCGAAGGTCCTGCTCTTGTCCATGGCCTAGTGAAGAGAATGTTAAGAGTAAACAGAACATTCCTGTGATGCAGAGAAGGCTATCTTTAGAAGTGGGCCTGACTCAAATATTCTCTGGGGGGAAGAGAGAAGAGTTTTCTGGTCAATCCTGAGATGTTTTCTCCAAAAATTGCAAAATATGTGTGCGAATGTGAAGTCCTTGGTGCTCTCTGATCTTGACTGTTTTCTTGCAGACGTTTTATTGCCCAATTAGCTAACATCTTCAGTGCTAGAAGGAAATGGGATTTGCTTTATGTTTCTATAGAGTGGCTTGCCTTGTCAAGTGTTGCTTTCTTCTAGTAGTTCTGATTACATTATTGTTTTACTATTTGTCTGGATTGGTAGTTCCTAGACTGTGCATTGTTTACTTCTTGATTGTTAGTTTGGAATTAATCCTGGTGTTAATCCCTCCTTATCTGGGTTTTGATTGCTGCTGAGGAGGTGTTTTGGTCTTTTTGTTTTCTTTTAAGCTTTTTGGTACCAGATTCTCTTCTAGCTCCGGAGATATTACCTAGTTGGGTAATGAAATGTCTTCAAGGAAACAATTATGCTCCGAGAGCACCAAGGGCCCCACAATTCAACCCTGAGCTACAAATATTGTCTTCTAGTGATGTATGAGAATTTTGTACACTCAGTCTAATGATTTTTCATCTGTGCTGACACTTTCAAAGTAATTACTTAGGAGATGAATGTATAATAGATGTATTCTCCCAACCTACTTATCTGCTGACTAAATTAACCCATTTTGTAGTTATCTATAATACATTCAACAGTAAAGTAACTGGATTTGCACAATAAGCCTAAGGTACAAAATTTCACCTAAAAGGACTATCACCCCACCTATCTCACAGGGTTATTATTGCTGGGGAAAAACCTAGAGGGAGTACTTTATAAGGTGCTTTCAATTTTTGGAGGAAAAATGGATATAAATCCTAACCCATAAATGTGGCAGCATTCGTGCCCTCTCTAAAATAAGCGCATCATATCCTAGGCTGGACCCTAGGCAGAGCTCTCTGGGCACCATGCACATATATACACATTACTTTTAAATTTATTTATTTCTTTATTTTATATGCAAGCTGACGCCAAAGAATTCTGCGCAGTTATATGCATACATGCACATATAACTCTCATGCACATATTCTTTCTTTCTTTCTCTCTCTGGCAAGCTAATGCAATAATAATAAACTAATAAATAATTAAATAACCAATAAATTCAATATTAAACCAAACCGGATCATTTTTACAGCATTCGAAATTAGGACTTGAAATGGTCACTTTAGTTGGCCAGTGGTAGCTTCTCCCACCTGGAATCCTTCTGTGAGTTGACGTCACATTCCTATAATGCTTTAGTGGGTAGAACGTTGAAGTCTCTATGGCTGCTCAATTGTTAAGGATCCAGACTACCTCACCTCCCACAGTTAGACAGGTCATGGCTTCTTTCTTTTCTTCTACCTTCTTGTCCTCTTGCTAGTGAAGTAGATAGCAACAGGAGAAGATAAAAGTAGCAGAGTAGTGTAGAAGGTTCCAGAAACGGTTTATGAATTTCCTAGTAGAGGTTGGCTTCTTGATGTTTTTACAGACGTGACTTAGTCCTCCATAACAAAATATGCAATGCCATTTTCACTCAAGCTTTAAGTAGGAAAGAAAGCACAAAAGAGAATGCTGCAACATGAGGACACACTCTGGTTCAAGGAACATGTGGAATATCTCTTGAAGAAATTAATGACCTTCCCCCTTCCTATTACGCAAGCTACATCTTGGCTGCACTTTAAATTTTCCAACAGTAAAATTAGGCATTTTTCCTCTAATTTGTTTTCATCTTTTTATAAGAGTACCCCATATAACATGTGGGAAGTGGGAGGGATTGTAAGTGTCCTTGGAGATAGTGGCCCAGATCCGTGACCTATTTGTCTTCATTCCTATGATCTAATGATTAGACAGTTTTCCCCTGCCTGGCAGTGTCTGATATACTGAGACTGCAGTTCCCAGAATTCCTAGCCAGCATAGCTGGAGGCTGATTGGGGAATGATGGAGTTTCAGTCTCAATTGGAAGGCATCTAGTTGGGGAAGGCTGCGTTGGAAAATAACTAGGATTGATAAGTTGAAATGGAGATCCAGCATCTCATGATGTTTGGTGCCAAGAGAAGGGACAGCAGCCAATCTTTAAGTTCTCAGTGCCCACAAATACTCAGTTGTTTTCCTTAATTGACATTACATGCATTCATCTTGCAGGAATGCTATTTGATATCTGGCAGGGGGGCTTCTGGCAAGCAACATGTAGTTGTTATGTAATAGAGCAGATCAAAGATTATATATTTTTTTCTTGTTGTTAAAGCATGACCGCTGAGTTTGAGGGAACCCAGAATTTTGTGCTTGATCTTCCCACTGCTCAAGAGGATCAGAAGAGAATTGATTGCAGGCATCCTGTGCATAATATCTGTGGACTGGAAGAGGTCCTTTCTGGAGGAGGTAAGGAGCCTGATCTGTTGGGTCTAGTGAAGAACTGCAGAATTATCCTGGTCTCTTCCATTCAGTTGTTGATTTATATATTAACTTTATATCACATTTTTCCCCTGGAGCTTAGGAATTACCATTATCATCCCCCCTCCCCAAAACCAAAGAATAACAGTTAAAAAATTGAAATTGACCCAAAACCCAGATAGGTTCCACATTAAAGTCTGCAGGCTCATTGCCACTTACGGCATTCTCTAGTTTAGTACATCTGGAAGTAGCCAATGGATTTGCTCCTCATACTTGCTGAATTTAGCTTTCCATGTATTATTTCTACTGTACGAGCCTCCTGCCAAAATGGTCTAATTTATTGACCAGTTGGTCTTTTTCGTTCTGGTTTTTCCAGAGGCATCATCTGACCCTGCTCGGGAAAGGCAATACTTTGGAGCAGATGCCATGGGGCCTAAATCTCCAGATACTGCTGTCCCTTCTACTCCCAAGAAGCAAGAGCATCAACTAGGAAACTCTGCAAGACATGAGAATGGATTTGTCAGAGGACAACAGGGGCTGGCATCTGCAGATTCCAAAGAGGTAAGACTTTTTTTTTATTTTTTACTAACTTATCGGTGTGTTTAGGACTAACACCTTCACAGGGAAGATGCTAATATAAGAGGCATTTTATGTGAGATTTACGTATATTAGGACCATGCAAACATTGCTAAATTTTAATTTTTGATTTACAAAATGCATTGAACGCAGACATCCAAATCTAAACATTTAACTGCATTGATTAGTTCATAGGCACATTTGGCACTTCCTTGTCCAATCTATTGCCACTCAGCCTCAGAAAAAGTGAGTGTGGGAGAAAAGAGTAGAGAAAATTGTGTTTTTGAAAGGGGGTTGCATATTTCAAGTCCCTCATCAATCATGTCGCCATGTTTTCTTCTCTCTCTATATGATCCTTATAGGGCAGCGCTGAAATTCGACGGAAGCAGAAGGGTAAGTGGTACCTCTCTGTATTCACCAAGGGCAGGGTGCCGGAATATCAAGCTATAGGTTCTCATCAACTTACAACCACAGTTGGGACTGGAATTTCCATTGTTAAGTGATGTGGTCATTAAGTGAGTTGTCACATGAGCACGCCCAATTTTATGCTCTATTTTGATATGGTTTTTCTTTGAAGATGTTTTGCTTCTCATCCACGAAGCTTCTTCAGCTCTGAGACAAAGAAGCTTCTTCGATGAGAAGCAAAACGTCTTCAAAAGAAAAAAACCAGAAAGTCCAGTTGCCTCTTGAAAAAGCACCTTTGGGACAACCATGACCTGAATCTCCATAGACCATGGTCATTGAATAAATCACATGATCGTTAAGCAAATCTAGTTTCCCAAATTGACTTTGCTTGTCAGAGGCTGGCTGAGATGGTGATCACAGGACCCAGAGTCTGCAACCCTTATAAATTCCTGCCATTTGCAAAGCACCCAAATTGTGATCGTGTCACTGCAGGGATGCTGCAACACTTCCAAGAGGAACCAGTCATAAATCAATTTGTTCACCACCGTCATAACTTCGAACAGTTACTAAACAAAGGGTCATGAATGAAGGATTACCTGTATGCTTTTGATACGCTACCCCCCAGCTGGCTGGAGAACTCTGGGAGTTGCAGTCCACAGGTCTTAAAATTGCCAAGGTTGGACATCCCTGAGTGAACTCCTTCCAAAGTCAGCAAGATTCAGCGCATGCGTCTGGATGTGCACCATGTGCATGGGTGAATGTGCACTGGGGGAGAGCAGGAACTCTTCTAACTCCACCAGTTCTTTCATTCCATCAATTGAACTTAACTGTGATTTGGGTGTCCATTCAGGAGCTTTTAAAAATGTGTTAGGCAACTTTTTTTTTTTCCTTTAATAAGGAGTCACTACCCGATTAAGCCGACGACGCATCTCCTGCCAGGAACTGGGACAGGTGGACTGTGACAGTTGGCTCTTAAAAAAGAAGGACCACGTGGGTTTCATGGCCCAGAAATGGAAACGGTTTTGGTTTGTGCTAAAAGGGCACAACCTTTACTGGTACAGCAACCCCAACGTGAGTGCATTCCAAGACACTTATGGTAACAGTAAACTCAAAGGGAGGCTGGACTTCCTTTGCGGTGTATCAGTTTTCCATTTATTTTTAAAAAAACCTTTTTAAAAATAACAACAATGAATGGGTAGGCCAAGATCATAAGTTTATGAGTGAATGCCGGGATAAATGAGCAAAGCCACTATTTTGGAGATCCCTCCACTTGTATCATGTTACAGGTTGAGTTCTTGAGTGATGTTACATCCAGGAAATTATAAACCTTACAAAATGTCAAGGTCAGGGGATATGTTTTCCCATTTCATGTGATCCTGATTTAAGTTGACAAGTACCCACCACGTGGATTGAAAGACCCACATCAAAATGGTGCTCTTCCATTTCCAGAGATATTTGAGGAAAATACAGGAGAGAGAGGAGGGGGGAGGGGAGGGAGAAGGAGAAGGAGCCAGTCCCTCTCTTTCAGCCCAGCCTCCTTCGCAGGGTTCTTGTTGAGAAAATAAATGGATGTATTATGCATGCTGCTTAGAGTTGTGCAAAAACAAAGATGGAATATAAGTTTGATAGATAATCAGTCAGTGATTGCTTTAGCCTGGCCTTCACCAGCCTCGACTTCCAGTTATGTTGCATTTCAAAACACACATACTTTTTGCTAGCTAGCCTGTGTGGATTTTTCACACAGACAGTGTGGTACAGTGGTTAAGGTGCAGGAATATGACTCAGAAGATCCAGCTTCATAGAAGTTTCTTGAGTGATTCTAAACTGACCACTAAGCCTTTGCTCATAAAGGCTGCTGTAGAAAGATGGAAAGGAAGTGTATGCTTGCTGCTTGAGTTCTCGGTGGGATGCAAACATAAAAAAAAGTGAATTTTTAAATCATCTTTTAAAAAAGCAGTATATATTCTCTAAAGGTTTGTTTTGGTTTTTCTGATCTGGGTCACCGAATATTTTAGAGTTTATTTCTACCAAAACAGCAAAGAGAGCAGTTCATTGCATGAATGGTTCTCGGTTGTTCCTTTAAGAGTAGCTAATGTTATGGTATCACAAACTTCTGTAGATCAAATCCTCTTGAATGGAGGAACTCCAGTCTTTTCCATTCATTTGACAAAAACTGGCTTCATTTTTTAAAAAAATGTGTGATAGATTAAAAGCCTTTAAAATGTCCCAAAGATTAATACTTCTACCTCTTTTCTTCTTTTCTTGTCAATGGACTCTTTCCTCTTCCTCTTCTGAAAACTAGGATGAGAAGGCTGTGGGATTGATCAATGTGTCTGCCTACAGACTGGAGAGCACCAAGGAACAGAAAAAGAAATAGTGAGTGCAAACTCAGGGACCCCTGGAGCCGTTTACTGAGAAGGAACAAGCTCTGAATCTGTTCTCCAACGCTGAAGTCCTTCAGATATGTTAAACTCTCATAATTCCAGCTAGAAGAGATCCTTCAGCAGCTTGTGGGGTCCAAATGTATTTGGTTTGTTGATTGGCAAGGTATACGCACTAAGAGCAAACTGGATTTCTGTTTTAAATCCTTATGTGGCCTATAGATTACGATTTGTATATCTGAGGGCACTATGGGTAGGCTTGAGAGAAGAATACACTTTGCAGAATTCAGGGGGAAAGAGTCACACTGTTTACACAATCCTTTCCAAGCTTCATATGCAACTGTATCCATGCAGATTGGTAATTGGGTATAGATGTGATTCCCAATATCAAGGAATTGTGAGAAATCCCGCTACTGTCACTTCTTTTTCCTCTCCAGTGTTTTCCAACTCACCCATGAGAAGTACAAGCCCTTCATCTTTGCAGCAGAAACCCTGGCTGATCTGAGCATGTGAGTAGCCTCTAATGCATTTGATCGACACCTGTTAAGAGCTTGAGATTGATCCTCAAGGAATATTAGCAGATCCCAAAATCTTGCATGCAACTCCATCATAGAGGGTCACAGGAGCAGAGAAGTAGGCCTGACCACTTCTTGTCCATATCCCCAACTGGCAGGACCTATTAATTTATATACAATTTATCAGTTCATCTGTGCACACAATTCCTTTTAGAATTGTTTTTGTAATCAAAGTTATGGAAACTTGGAATATTGTACTTCATGAGTGTGAGAGTAGAAACAGATTTCTATGCTCGGCTAAGGAAGGGGATGATGGAGAGAGGGACGATCTAGGAAGAAAGTTGCACAGAGATGCCTTATCAGAGAGATGGATGGCATAAAATTTAATAAATAAACGAGAGAAACTGATCATCACTAACTCCATCAAAACCTGAAGTGTCAAAAAGCTTCCCTAACTTGAGTGACATTTTCATTCTGGGTCTTCCTGTTTGAACAGATTGTTGCTGATGAGATAAAACAGGAAAGCACTATAAACAGGCAGCTTTCTCTGAAAGCTTTGCTGATTTGATTCCAGCCAGAATTTATCAAAGACCTAAGGGAGTGCTTGTTATCAGCAAATTTTGCAGACAAACTTTTGAAGCTGCTGGGCTTTGGCAAATTCCAGAAGCATAAACATTTGGCAACAAGAAGCCTTAAAAGGGCATTGCTTTGAAGACAGATTTGTTTTCAGCATTTTCATATTCAAAGTTGCAAGGAAGACACCTTGGAATCTGGGAAAATAACAAGCTGTGTTTCTTCCCAGGTGGGTCAGCCGTTTGATCACATCAATGACCAAATATACAGTGTCCCGTAAATCTGGGCCATCTAACCAAGAAGGTGAGTGCCTATTAAAAGTTGTTCATTTTCTACTGGCCAAGGAGATAAGACATGATACGTCTGCATCACATATACTAAATAAGGGATTCACCTGAAAGTCTGTAGAGATTCTCAGGTGTCCAGGTCATGATTGTCTCAAAGATGCTTTTTCAGGAGGCAACCGGACTTTCTTGTTTTTTCTTTGAAGACGTTTCGCTTCTCATCCAAGAAGGTTCTTTAGCGCTGATAGGAGCTTCCATTCCCCACTATCCTGTCAGAGCTGAAGAAGCTTCTTGGAT
>JANHFL010010505.1:0-12327 GCA_032468155.1 Oxyrhabdium leporinum
AGAGAGAGCATGTCTTTAGTTATGTTATGTAGGAGTACACTTTTAAAAACAGGCAACAGAATTTCATTTTTAATGTGTGCCAGTGTAAAAAAATGATAATAAATGTGATATTTTATCCTATTCTATCCTATCCTATCCTGTCCTGTCCTGTCCTGTCCTTCCCTTCCCTTCCCTTCCCTTCCCTTTTCTGCTCTGCCCTACCCTACCCTACCCTACCTTACCTTACCTTACCTTACCTATGAGAATGGAAGGAAAGAAAAACACAATGAAACTTGGCTGGCTTCAGAAATGGTTGTACCAATTCATGGAAGTCATAAAGGTTAAGGGTGATTAGTCTTGATGGCAGTATGACTGCTCTGAAAGTCATCTCCTAGGAGATCAGTAGAGATCAGTAGTTAAATTTACAGAATCTTGCATATCTGTAAGCAGATTATTCCCCCATCACTTTACAGTCCAAGAAACTAGGAGAGACCTTTCTGAGACATTTGCCATGCCTATATTCCTTCTGTGGACTAAGCTGCCTCCTATCCAACCTAGCTGTGGTTCTCTCCTATCTCCAAGGTCATCCTCATGTACCATTGCAATTCCTAAAGTGACATAAGAAAGTATGATGACATATTTCCTGTGAAATTTAAAACAGTTAGTCCCTTTTAATAATTTAAACAATACAGTCAAAAGACGAACAGAACATTTTCCTGTGAAATGTCATTGTTCTCCTTCGATATGGCTTACTTGCTTTACACGGTGGATTTATCTGTCATATTTTAATAGCAACGGTTATTTTTACATTTATTTTCTTAGATCTGTTCTGCTATTTGATAAACTACACGGTAGTGACTGGAAAGAGCATATGCTCTTTATTTCTCACATGATGTGAAATTAAGGTTGGCTTATGCTGATTGAATAAATTGCAGTTGGCTGAGTGTAGACAACATTCTAAATTATAAGCTATTGTTTGCAACTAACAATGGATAGATTCACATTATACAATAAGGCAATATCCAAACAAATTACACTTCAGCTAATTTAGCCAATTGTGATGAGTAAAGCCAATTATTATGATGGGATGTTTAATATGTTCTAATTTTTTTTATCTCTAGCATTTTATGATTCTGGTTGGTTCTCTCCCCCCCCCCCCCAGTTGGTTTTGTGACAAAATAAGACATTTGAATATATAATGCCAACACTGTGGTATAAGTGCTCAGGCAGCTAAGACATGTATTATTTTAAACCAGGTCCAGCTACATAACCTTTCTGACAGTTAAAGATGAAGATTTAATCATTAATGCAAATTATTTTCAAACATTTAACAATTACGCTGTAAGATCCAATCTATTAAAATGCCTTTGCGAACAATAATGCAGTCAAATTAAGAACTAATTGCCTCCTTGCTGTGAACAATAAAGACTCCCTATTTACATAAGCCATTAGATGGATTATCTCATGAACATCTCAGTTCCTTGTCTTATGAAGATTCAATGAAAAATGAATAACAAAAAAGTAATTTCCCCACTACAATCATATAGAGATATACTCCATAAAATAAAATAAATTGTGATGGAATGTGCATGTGTAGGAACAGAAGGATGTGTGTGTTTGTATGTGTGAAGCTTTTGGTAACATAGAGCTATCCCAAAGAGAGGCCCAGATTAAGAGACTGTGCAACCCAGCTCTAGATGGGGAAAGGAGAAAGAGGTTCGGATTAGCTACACCCTAGAATTTCTCATTTTTCTAACACTAATTGAAATATATTTCATTGTAATGTATAACTGCTAGTTGGTCTCCTATTCTGAAATGACAGAGAACAGACTCTTCACTCTTTCTGTGTAATACTTCAGTTTTTTGAAGGTTACCTTATGCCTCTTCACTCTTTTCAAGGCTAATCATACCTCTTCAATCTTCTTCACAGAATTTAATTTCTAGTCATTGATTATCTTTGCTTCAGTTTTTCTGAAATTCTCTTAAAGTATGGAGTCCAATGTCTGTTATCTGATTAAAGCAGAATAAGATGAAATAATTACTTTTCTATGATTTAGAAATTATACTTCTATAATACTTTCATTTGCCCTTTTACATTTGACTCTATTTGCAATCATACCACAGTACTGGTTCATACTCATTATTCCAACTATTCCATTGCCCCCCCCAAATATATATACATATACATATACATACACGCACGCACGCACACACACACACACACACACACACACACACACATATATATATATGTAATTACTTATCATTTTATCTGTGCATTTGAACTTTGTTTCCTAAGTGGAAATCTTCACATTTGGGTCTGTTAAATTTCATCTAACCAGTGTTGGAATGTTGCCAGTTGAACAACTGGTTCGGTGAGTGTGCGCCTGACTCGATCGCGTACAGCGCTGAAAATAAAGCATTTAGAAGCAGAGCTGCTTACCTTCCCAGTCAGCAACAGTAAATAGAACAGCCGGGAGGGGGGGAATCAGCTATAACGCACGATTTAGATTAGCTAGCAAACAGGAAATGAAGGACAGAAAAGGGCAGGGGCAGGTGGGTGGGCCCAGCTGATCGTCGGAGATAACGGTTCACCCAAATCCCACCCCTGCATCTAACCTATCAAGATTGTTTTAAATTTAATTACTGTTTTGTAAGGCTGGAGGTCCACCCAATTCTATGTCCTAATTTAATATTTAATAAGTGTTGTCTCTGTTGTTGCCTTGTGCCCTAACTGTTCAAAACACAAAGGAAAGACATATTTCTTCAATCATTTGTTTGAATTTAAATGTTATCCATTAAGCAGATAGATGGATAGCTAATTTTGGATTAAAAGTCAATATAAAATAATAATTATATTTGCAGTGAGGACAACTACATCCACCATAAACATTCATCTCATAAGTTCAATTAACCTCCCACCCTCCATAACTGGAAAAACAGCTACATTTTTTCAGGTCATTATGAAGGTCATTATGAAATGGAAGTAGGTTTGGGGTCAACTGAACTTTGAAGAGTATTGTGATGTTAGAAAGCAAGCCACTTTGGTCTAGTGGTCAAGGCACCAGGCTAGAAGCCAGGACACTGAGTTCTAGTCCTGCTTTAGACATGAAAATTCACTGGGTGACTGGGCCAGTCACTCTTTCTTAACCCAACTCACCTCACAGAATTTTTGTTGTGTGTGGAAAAATAGGAGGAAGGAATATTATGTATGTTCTCTGCCTTGAGTTATTTATAAAAATAAAAACAGGATATAAATAAATAAAATAAACAAGTCACAACATAAAAGGCCCACTTCCTATGCCTTGCCAGATGATATTTTCTAATAGATGGGATCCAGCTTGCTACTTCTGTTGGAACAAATATTCAGAGAAAGGTGGTCCTGCAAATAACCTTGTCCCTTAATATGAAAGTCTATGTAGCTTGACTTCTATCCAGAAGCTTACTAAAAGTCAATGTAGCTTGCAGAACAGAGGCGTAACATGCGCTCAACAAAGTGCACCATAAATGTTTCTGCTGTCACGTTATGAACCAGCTGAAGATTCTGCATGTTCTTCAATGGCGGGACTGCACAGAGCACATACCTTGCTATCAGCCTCATTTCTGCACAGCCAATGACAGAGTGATCACAAGCTTACTGCCATTATAACTGTCAGAAGGAAGATCTTCAAAGATGCCACTATCACCATCAGCCCCTTAGCAGCTAGGTGATAGCACTTCCAGTCTGAAGCTTCATGCTGCCAAACAGCTGCTTGATGGATCTGCTACAGTCACTGCTTTACTGCTTGTTGTCAATTACTCTGTGACTCTAATCATTCCAATAATACTAGTAATCCCATCAACAGGTCCCTAAACAAGGAACCACATAGCCTCTCTTACTGCTTAGTACACTGCTCCAAAGGCTCCTTTTGGCAACATCAAAGGCTATACTTATTGATTAAACAACCCCACCCCACC
Source organism: Oxyrhabdium leporinum (assembly GCA_032468155.1). Taxonomy (NCBI): domain Eukaryota; kingdom Metazoa; phylum Chordata; class Lepidosauria; order Squamata; family Cyclocoridae; genus Oxyrhabdium; species Oxyrhabdium leporinum. The sequence goes on from JANHFL010010505.1 coordinate 3,937, forward strand.
CCCCGTTTAAACAAAAAATCTCTCCTACCCCTCTACACACTTCTATTTGTCCATGAGCCAACTGTAACATATTCTTAGTCATTGGTCTAAGAGCTCATCTTCAACAATTACTCACTTATCCAGTACTGGGGGAAAAAAATATTGGGATCCTGCTCTGAAGTTCAATGGCACTCATCCTAAGTATCCTATTTACTTGTGCAGTGAGCTTGTTCTGAGAAACTTGACTGCTTTATATTCCAGTTTCTGCTTACTCAGCAGGAAATAATTATCCAATCCCTACAATGGGAAATCAGCAGCAGCTTTAATGAAAGCAATTTTTGAATTTCTGCGATCGTTTCCAGAGAATTGTTTTTTACCTTATACAATATTCACATGTTCTTATAGCTACACCAACAGTCCACAAGGATTAGATACAAAAAATGAACAGCTGCATTTTTGTATACACAAAAAGTGAATGCCAGGCACACATGGCAATATTGGATTTTAATCACAACTATACAATGTCATTCCCAAGTGTGTGGAGATGTTCATTTGTCTTTCACATTGAGAAAAATATCAATTATCTAAAATTGGAATTTGAGGGTAAAATAGTGCATGTATACTAGTTAAATAAGAAAAAAATGTTATATATAAATATGAACATTTATTGAAAAATAGCAATACATATTTACAATAAAATAATGTAGTTGGTGAGTCATAGAAAACTTCAAATAAGTAGTTTAGACCAATTAATTTCAAATTTAATTGCAGTATATTTAATGCCAGTAGAATCAGATTCAGTTAATTCCGTTTACTCAAAGGGCAGTTAGGGCTCATTTTTGTAAGAAATGATTCCTTCCTTGTTTTAATTTTTCCAGTCAACATTCAACATTTATATTTCTTAAGCTAACTCTTCCATCTTCTGCAGGAAAGTATGAAATTGTTGTTTTTTTTCTAAATCCATTAGCACTCTTGTTTATGAAAAAGAGATTAAAATAGTCTGGGGTGTATAAATTTACACCTCAAATACAAGTTCTGCCTGAAAAACATGTTCAAACAACAAGTTGTGGACTTGTTTGTGGAACTGCCTACTGTGCAGATTATGAGGAATTTTACTCAATTGCCCAAGTTTTCAGCAGGAGTGCCCATTAACTCATCATCTAGACGATTTCATTTGTAATTAAATGGATACTAGAAACTTGGTTGGTGAGTTTGAGAGAGACATGAAAGAAATATAATTTACACAATCTGATATTACCTTTGATTTAGTAGTTATATTATCATAATATTTTCAGCTATGATTTACTTCACCAAAGTTTACTGACTAAACCCCAACATCTGTGTCATAGGACTCATTGACTGTATGCATACAAAATACTGAGTGATGAACTAATTAATTAAACTTTTGTTTAATGTTTGCCAAGCCTAAATGATATAATTAATTATTCAGGACAATTTCTTTTCTGAGTCTCTGTAAACTTAGATAATGAAGCTTAGTTCTTAAACACGTTTTAGTTAACCATGAAGTTAGAACATGTTAATCATTAATTGTGTTGTGTTAGCACAACATTTAAACTTCCAACAAGCATACTACATTTTTATTTACCTCATTGTGTGAACCTAGACACTACTTCTTAATGGCCAAAAATATTTTTGGCCAATGGTGATGAATTAAGTATCTCCTTTTATGCCATATGCAAGAGCTGTTTAGATTGAGCGTCTAACTAAGCTTTCTTTAACTTTCTTTTGTAATAATTGAAAGCATAAAAATAACTTAGGGTCTGCACAAAACTTAATACTCCATTATTTTGCAATTTCTTCCCAGCATTAGTTGGTGGTCTCAGTCTATCCTAATAGTATGAATGGCTATGAAACTGAAGGACAACTAAAGCAAGTTACTAACTGAAGATTAAAGAGCCATTTAGTTTAGAAATGGACTCCAAGTTCTATTACTAGTAAGTTATTTTTTTCCTGTGTAGTACTTTACATTATATAGTTAAGAACAAAGATAATTTCTCTAATGATCATATTCACCATAAGAGGCATTCAATCCTTGCTTTAATTTGCAAATTTCCATTATTTATCATAATTTCTCATCCCATGCTTTTAAAAAGAAAGTAAATTGAATTTCTTAATTCTTTGTATTAATATAACAAATTCTGCCAAGAACAGATGAAAATAAATTAATGAAAATGGGTGAAATACTTGAAAGGATATTTTAGAGTAGCAAAGTAATGTCCAATTATGTTTTGTCAAGGCTTTTAATAAAGAGAATTTATTTGTCATAAAAATGTTTGGAAAATGCAATATATACTTCTATTTAAATCCATTATATTATAAACAGTAGAAAGTAGATTACAGTGTTCAGTATTAATCTACTTCATGTATGATGTATTAGGGCAGGTGCCTTATTGAAATGATTTCTTTCCATATTTATGGATTCTCGCATTGAATTTATATACAAGCAGTTTCTGAAATACCAAATTAAATGCATTTAGCTATCCTATACTGATACACATTAAGAGCAGAATAAACAATTTATATTCTATAAAGGCATGAAGTTCAAAGCATAGAATGGTAAAACTCTATTGTCAGCATTGCACTGATTCACATGGATATGTAGAATTTAAGGTCTTGAATTAGGGTCAGCAATATCAACCTTCTCTCAACCTTGAAAATTGTCAGTCTTATGAAACAAATGTTTGTATTCTAAAACTAAAACAGCTCTAGTAACAGAATCTTGCAAGTTTGAATTTGCTTCTCTCCCCTTTCACTTTACCTTGTTTGCTCCTTGGAATGAGTTTAAACTGAGCTTGACTGAACATTGCCTTGCTTACGGACTTCTCACTCTCCTTCAAGACCACTTTCTATGTCATCTACAGAAGTTCAGTAGGTGACTGGTCATTATTTTTCAGCCCAGCCTATTTCACAGAATGGTTGCAGTGGAGATAAAATGGAATTTATGTACATTGTGTAGACTTCATTTAATTCTTAGGGCAAAAATGCAAGATATAATTTATAAATTTTAATTACCATTGTGTGTGTGTGTGTGTGTTAGTGTGTAAATAGAAAAGATATTTCAATGTCATTTATATATGTAATTTATTCCAAGCCAACATATGCCAGGCTGCAGCATATTACTTAATGATTCATGCATACTATTAAAAAGAATGTACAGGATTTATAAATGATTGTATTAAAATATAATACATGATGAAAATAATTTTAGCATCCTAAATTCACTATTTTTCTCAGCAGTTTTTAATGTTGAATTTTTGTCCTTTCCAGGTATAAATGTAGCATCAAAATGTATTAAAACATATAAAAATTATTCTGTGTTCTTCTTTGGACTGATTTTTGGGGAGTCATAGTTCAGGTGATGTACATCTAGTGAAGTAGATTTTAATCTCAAATGTTTATGGCATGATATGTATATTAGACTGTAAGAGGATTTCCAGAAAGAGCCTATTGCTTTTGCTGTAACAGACTGTGAACTCTACGTAAATTGGAAACACAATATTGTCATTATACCATTAAACTATAATTCAATGTTATAATTATAATTTAATTTCCAGATTGTTCATCATTTAGCAAGAGGAGGTTATTGTGTAGTGGATTGCAGTAGGCAAAGAATAGATCAGCATAGATACAACAGCATTTATTGACTCTATTAGAACTAGGGAACAACAGGCAAATCTCTGTAATTTATACTCTGGGCCCACAGGGCCTCAACCAATCATAATACTTGAAAGAGCCTGTCCAAATATAAATGTTCTAAGTTTCCCTCCAGAACAATTGAAGTTAACAGTTAGGGTCATCAAAAGATTAGTTTCACTTTAGCAGGTCTTAACACAACTATATATATTCAATACATAAGACAGGTGATGCGAATAGTGTCCAAAATAAAATCTCTTATTTGTTTAAGTGCTGGTGATCTGCATTTCTTTCCACTTTTATCTTGACCCGTTCTCCAATAGGAAGGTGGGTCGAATAGGAAAGCAAAAAAACTCTTTTGTTCATATGTTGTTCCAGTTTCCGAAGTTTTCTATTCAATGCTAAGCAGATGAATTTTGGGAGCCCACATATCTTAGAGTTGCCAAGTTTGAGAAACACTGATTTAGACCTTTGATTCTAGCTCCCATCCCAGACGAACAACTGAAAGTCAGCAACATGCTCTTTCACCCAGCATGCATACAGATTTTACAGTCAGCCAGCACCATTTGATTAAGCATTAAAATTATACTTCAAGAGGCTCACGAAGTAAGAAAATTTGTTGGACAGTGTGTTCCGTGGCAGAAGGAGGTTATCAGCTTTTCAGCTTTTTCTGTTAAAAGGTTATAAAACAAATATATGGGAAGGTAGTGTATCTGATAGAATTTCCATCTTATTTGTCAGGGAGAGAGGCAGGTGTTTGGCACTGGGAAGCTGCTGCAGCTGCTGCTTTTATGACTTCTATGCTTTTATGGGGTGGGAGGGAGTATTCAGGAGCTGCTAGCAAATTCTGCTCCACTTGCTGCGCTGGCTGATTCATTGTCCTGCATCAACTAGTGGTCTATCTGAGCTCATACATATTTCTGGTACTAGGGTAAAACAGTGGAGACCTGATCCATAGCTAATAGCTTTTCATGAGGGACAGTAGCTTTTGATTTAATCCTACAGATCCCTCCTATGGAGTTGGGAATCAGGACTAGTTAATCTTGGTCCTGAGCCGTCATAGCCTGGGCATGGCAATGAAATGCTATTTATTTTTATTTATTAAATGTGTATGCCTTCCATCTTACTGTCAAGCTTAGGAACAAAATATACTCATATTCTTTAGTAGCAGTAGGTTAAAAGACACGGTTCAGATAAGTTGCTTCATCCTGATAGGTTTTTTCTTAACCATTTCTTGATATTAAGGATAAATAGTGTTTTCTTTAGAATCTGGTCTCCTATCCAGCTTTCTGGTTTCAGACCTCATAATAATATAGTCAAATTTACTGGACTGAGACACCCTCTGCACATGCCCAGAAATGTTTAAGTGATGGAAGTTTTCAAAGAGAGCAAGCCTAGTTGAACAAAACTGCTGTGTTATTCTTTAGTGAATGGCTTTATTTGGCTTCTCGTGTTCAGCCTTTCTTTTCCTTCCTTCCTTCCTTCCTTCTTCTTTCTTTCTTTCTTTCTTTCTTTCTTTCTTTCTTTCTTTCTTTCTTTCTTTCTTTCTTTCTTTCTTTCTTTCTCTAGTGTATGTCAATTCAAGCTTTATATAGGTACTAAATTGTTTATTACAATCTATTAAACATAATGAGACTTACACAGTTCCTTGTGCACACAATTACCAAACCCCTTCACTTCAGGCTTTAACAGATGTAGCTTTAATTAGTGAGGGATTCAGCGGAGGCAGAGTGACGATTTATCTCCCAAATGAAGAAATGATAGACATATCCAGATCATGCTTGATCACAGTTGAACCATTCTTTTCATATAAACAACTATATAAAATTGCCACTCTTTTTTCCTGGAAAGATTCCCATGTTTTTCATGTTTATGCAAATAATATGGAGGTTTGCAGAAATATTTGACCTGTTCAGTTTCTGTTAAAATATCAGAAAATGCATAAAAGGATGATAGAAAAGAAGGTGCACAACATATTTATTTACTGAATGCCTGACAGTAAGTCATAAGATTTGATTGCAATTATCTTCAGAGATCCCTAGTGGCCACATACAACTAGAATGTGCATTGGGAATGGGAGAAAGGGTGACCTCTCCATATCCACAACATCCATAATATTTGAGTGACTATAATTTTCCCAATCAAAGCTTTTGACAAACAAAGTACCAAAATGTTATACTTCATATCTATTCATTTAATGTAAAACATTTATATAGCTGCCTACCTTATACCAAATTTAGTTACAGTATTTAAAACCAACATAAATATAAATTGCAGTATTTCAGAAATAAGAAGCATCAAAATAGAATACTTAATCTATACTGGATCCAAGTAAAAATTGATTTATTTTATTAAGCTCAGTGTATCTCAATTCTGTTCAGGACTATTTCATAAAGAAGAGGTTGCGAGATCTATTTTTAACTATGAAATATTATCAGGTACAAACATTTAGAATAAGGGCACTCTGAATCCAATATTCCTCTAATACATTTGTGCTAAAGATGCAACGGATAAAAAATGTCCTTTTTTTGAAAACTTTAAATATAGTTTTGGGGCTGGGTCACTACAATATGCTTTTGCTTTGAAGAAGATTCCTTAGGATACTTGGGCAGCCAAGAAAACAAACCGATTAATCACTGAATGAATAAATCCAATGTTTTCATTTGAGGCAGAAATGACCTCGTTTGAACTATTCTACTTTGGACAAAGACCAACTCTGTGGAAAGGCTTTAATGCTGAGAAAGGAAAAAAGAAAGGAAAAAAAGGATGACCAGCAACAAAGTGGGTGGACTCTGTTATAGTGGTTTTGAGGCACTGTTGGAAAACGTGAACAAACTGTTTGGGAATACAGATAGACTTTGACCTAGGGCCACAATGGAGCCTGGAATTGTGACTGTAAGTTGTCGCAATTGTAAATGAAAGCACTACATGGCCAATCTTGATTTTATGACCATGTTTGCAATGGTTGTAAAGCAAGTTATCACAGTCATAAAGTAAATTATGTGATTTTTTTTTAAGTGAACCACATGGTTGTTAAGTGAATCCAGCACTTCCAATGGATGTTTTTTTTGCCATTTTCTGCCAGAAAGCATTAAAAAGTCACAAATTAACATCATGTGACTGATTAAAAATACTAATTCACTGTCAAGCACCCAAAATGTGTCACAACTATGAATGATCATTACATAGCTGCTTGTAAGTCAAAGACTTCTTGTAGATTTTCATGGAGAAAATATTTCTATGTGGTCACTAGGTGTTTAAAATTATTTGATAGCACATAATCAATACCTCAAGTTGCTCATCTACATTGAAAATGTAAGCCTTCTCTGGAAAGCCCACTCTGAATTTCCTCTGAATCATTTTCTCCCTATGTACCATATTTAAAATTATAATCCAATTTAACACCTGAAGCACTTCGGAGGGAATTATTTTAGAGGCCGTTGCTCCAGTGGACTGAATGGGGTAATTAACACAAATCAGGGCTGGTAACCTTAGCTAACCTGCTGAGATTCAGAGCATCTAATTAGCACCTACTCTTTTCTATATTAATAAATCAGCTTTCCCAGAAAACTTTCCTTCGTAAATTCTTCAGGCAACTCTGCTTTTTTTTCCCCTCAACCCTCCAGTTGTAATAACTATGTTAGCATTGCGGTACTATAGGCATTGCTATTCTGTTCTTCCTTAAAGAAAACTTAGTTATAAATTATTAAAAATTAAAATACAAAATCTGTTTCATATTATGTATAGCTTAAGTAAGAAGCAAAAATGGCCAGTAGCAAATGGAAGAATTAGAAATTTTTCATACAATAAGTATAACAACAACAAATATGTAAGAAAATCAAGGCATACCAAGTTTAAAACATTATATTCCAAAGTTAGATCCTATTTTAGATTTAGATTTATACAAAATCTGATCTGAAATGGAGAAGTCTCCAGCTCTCATGCGATTGACTTAAAAGTTTGCTGCCAAATTTCCCCAAACAACAAGGCAATTTCTAAGGGATTGTTTCCCCCCCACACACCTCCCCCCAAATCTAATAAAAATATTAAGGCTCTAGGTTTGAACAGACAGCAGCTTAACTTTTCTTCTGGTTGTAGAGCCAATAGCCATAGAAATATGGATCGCATAGATGCAAGAATAACTTTAAACACATAGGCAATCAAATCAATGAGTCTTTGTGTTCTGCATTAATAGGCAGATAGCATATTTTCTGACTAACACACTTCATTAAATAACATAAGTTTTTGTGGCCTATTAGCTCACGTCATCAGATCTATAGAGTAGCTAAATTGATGTAAGATTTAAACTGGGGTGATGTACATATTAGTTATAAAAGATGCTCCTGATTTCTGACTACCACAGATTAACACAGCTGTTCTCCTACAGTCTACCTGAATCCTACAGAGAAGCATATTCAGAGCTAGTAATTTACACACAGCTCATGAATGCTCCCCTAAAAGATGCTGTACATTTCTAAAAAGAATGGTTAATCTTTAAACAAACTATTTCTGCAGTCCCATGTGAAATAACCACAAGGAAAGCTCTGCAGAAGTGTTATGAAACAACTTGTCTCACTTTACTTATGCTTTAACTTTAGAACAACCAGATGAGTTGCATTGATTTATTTCTCAACTGAGTTTCCAATATTAAGTGAAGATTTCAATATCAACCATTTATGAGGGTATCAATGTGTGTGCATTTTTTTAAATGGATAATAGTCATTATTTACTTGATAATAAGCATGATTGATTTTCCTT
>JANHFL010010507.1:13639-29535 GCA_032468155.1 Oxyrhabdium leporinum
AGAGAGAGAGAGAGAGAGAGAGAGAGAGAGAGAGAGAGAGAGAGATGTGGCTTCTTGGGGGTGCATTTTGGAGAAGTGTCAAGAGAAATGCTAACAGGACAATCAGGTTGGGATTAAATTCCAAATGAAATTTGGTCTTCATGGTAAGGAGACATGAAGAACTTTCAACTGCTGGTTTCTAAAAATCTTATTAAAAGGAATGTATAGAGGCAGCTCTTTAACTCATTAATCCAGAGGGAGCAAAAGAGACAGGGTCCCAATGAGGGTCTTAGCTATTTAGCTCAGGAATAACAGAATAACAGAACTTGAAAGGGACTTTGGAAGTCTTCTAATCCAACCCCCTGCTCAGGCAGGAAAACTGAGAATGCCAAATCTGAGTGAAGGGACATCGAGTTGGCCACATCCACCCAGTTACATGACCAACCAGTTGTGCCCACCCAGCCACGCCCACTCAACCAGTCATTAGGGCAGAGAACCAGTTGTTAAAAAATTTGCAGCCCATCATTGATCTGAACCATACATTTACATCATTCTAAAAGATTTTTTAAATCATTTTGCTAAGAGCAAGGTTCCTTCTCTTGAGATGGTAATTAGACCTAATTCAAATCCCCAATATTATTTTCTCCATTCTTATTTGCACTTGAAAACCAAAATAAGACCATTTGTGAAATGACACATTATGAACTATGTAAAATTGCAATATAGTCTTAGTAATATCTAAGGGAAGTTTCTGATAGCTAAATACAGTTTGTACAACAGCTGACAACAATTTTTTTAGGATTGGTTGTTGCTAGGATTAGATTAGATTAGATTAGATTAGATTAGATTAGATTAGATTAGATTAGATTAGATTAGATTAGATTAGAATGCTGCAGAACTCACAAGGATTTTTTTCCCCTATAAGGCAGATTGAATGGAATAGTACTAATTCTATTATCTCTTTGATATTATCACAAAGGTGAATATATCAAAACATTTAAAAAGATACAACAAAGACTTACAAGTTAAAAGTCCAAAAGAAGCAAGAATCTGATAAATATATTGCATAAAAAGTTTTCTTTAACACATGAGGTCAATGTCCTTCTGCCAGTATGAAGATTTTTAAGGGGGAATAAAATATTTAGGTTTAGTAACTGTAATAAAAACTAATTTACCTATTTGCAGAAACCCTTTCTTTATTAAAGGAAGGGAAAGTTAAATGTTCTAATATCAACCAGATAAACTTAAAGAAACAACACTGTACTGTCTAATAATGAATCAATTTTACAAACTGCTTCAGGGAAGTAAAGATAAATGTTAGTTGCTCATAACATATCCCCCCCTAAACCTAAAACAGCTAGATTCCAATTTTACAGAATCTAGATAACCTGGAAAAAGTTAGTCCTTATTTGAAGAAAGAGCTAGAAAATGCATTTATTTTTACAGTAGATGTTCCTGACATATGTGCAGATCAGTATTATTGCATATTAGGTGTATTGAAATTGACTGTTAGTGCTGGCAGTTTTCAGTAAGGAAAGTGTGTATTTGAAGTAAAATTTTAAAAAACCCCCTCTGAATTATTAACCCAAGGGGACTAAGAACACTTTGTTCTTGGAAGATAATGGGATGGGATGACAGTGAGTGGCTTTTTGTCAACTTAAAGCTTATACCTCATGCCTTTCTGTGCATTAATGCAAAGGATTGTGGGATGTAGTTATAATGGTAGCAAAGTACTCTAGAATCATGTTATGTTCTTTATCAGTCCCATTATCACTGCAATAAAGAAAGGATTCCATTATCATGTTTGCAAAAGGTTTTTATAAAATCAGAATCCATAGACTGGCCAGGACCTAGTCTTATAGATAAACATGGGCATTTAGATGACATAGATATTTTCCTTGGAAAAAACTTTGATCTTGCACTGCCTGAATCATTTACTGTATGTCTTCTGCTGCATCAATTTCCCACTGCCTTCCATCCTGCCAAGAAACTAAACACTATTTTTATACTGATAAAAGTGTTTACTGCTGTTAACAAGAAACTCACATGACTGCACTGCACTAAAGGAAAAATAAATCAAAATTCAGGTATGTTCATGTTTATAGTTAGAACATGGTGGCATTGACCCAGGTCTTCCAAGATATAGGAAGGTACCCTTACTGCTTTTTTTGAGAGGAAAAGACCCAGGTAGAGCACACTACATTTGATCTAACACAATATGGGAGCAAGCAATATGGGAACCAGAGAATGTTGAGTCACAAAGCATGTGGCCTATAAGATTACATATGGCAGGAATCATATAGGATAGAAAAAGAGAATGATATCACCATTGTTTCTAACATTTCCTATGTCAGTAACTGTTTCTCTTTATTATCAGTACCATCGCTGGAGCCTAGCGCTCCTTTTATTAACTAAACTTTTGTTAACCTGCCAAATGCCATAAATTCAATTATTTTTTTATTGCAGAGTTATCAACATCACCTTTTGAGGAGGTACCCCTTATCCATTAAACATTGATGGAAATGAATCTTATTTTGATCATGATTTTCCACACTTAGATAACTTTCCCAGTTAGAACTCATTTAGTTTTCAGTTTCTACTGCGTTAATAATACTGAGCTTGTTGCTGGCTTGATTGTGCTGCAGGTATGCATCCTGGATCCTGTCACTGTAAACCAGGTTTTGGAGGAGAGAGGTGTGATCGGTGTGCATTGGGCTACAAAAACTTTCCTTACTGTGTGCCCTGCAATTGTTCTCTGAAAGGCAGCTTGAATGATGATCCTTGCGAAGGACCTTGCAGGTGCAAGGTACAGATTTCTATTATTTTTTCAATGTTTAGTGAGTATAAACTTGTCATCTGCAACATATTCTCTTTGTTGTAAATACTTCTGGAGGTGTCGTGGTATCAAAATGAAGTTCTTACAGTGTGGATTTGATCTTTTAATCTGAAGTAATTACTTAGCAAGTTATTCTTGTTAAAGCAGATTTCTTTTCCAAATAATGGTTTTATGTAAAACAGATAACACTGGAGAGTTTATATAACATAGTTGTTTTTCATTATTTCATTTGTTTATGGGCATCTAAATACTGATAGAAAAACTTGGAACAGAAAGAAACTCTTCCTCATAGCTCCCTCCGCCCCCCCATCTCAGTCCTTAAGACCTTGAAGAACTGGGTCTTCCCCTGGGCATTGAGCTAGTGAGAGCCTGAAGCTCAGGAAATATGAATGCCAATGTATGGGGAAATGAATCTGGGACACTTGGAATTGTTTTTCTCTGATGTTTTACTTATTAATTAATTTGTCATATTTATATAACTGCCCATTTCAGAAATATGGCTCTAAGTGGCACACAGTAAAACATGAGCCTTACAGTGAACCATATTAAAGCATAGCATAATTTGATGACAAGCAAACAAACAAATATCAATATTTTTTAAAAGAGAAGGAGACAGAATCTTTGGTGTCCTTGCAGATAATGTAGCCATCTCATCAACTCGCCGTTTCTTTGAGATATCCAAGCCTGTTGACACAGGTTGTTTTACTATTGTTTTTCATGGCTATTTTTGTGAGCTGCCCAAGCTTATTATATATAAGATTTGTGGCCATATAAGTTTCTTAAATAATAAATGAATACATAAATAATGGCTGATTAGCATCACGGAGACCCAGGTTTGTGTCTATGTATTCTATAGAAACATTCACTTTCACCTGGTTGTTCATAGGATGAAATGAAGGGAAATCTTTTTGTAATTTGCTTCGAGCTCTTGGAGAAAAGCTAGGACATACAGTAGATGGGCAACTTTATCATGAGCACAAAACAATGTAAGAATGGTCTTGTATGGGCCACATTTAACTTAAGCCACCAGAAAAAGCCTTTAATGCATTTCTACCCAGGTGCTTTTCTAGTATGCTAGAACTATGGTGTATTTTACAAATAGTAAAATAGTTACAAATGATGAAATCACATATTAGTTCAGATAGCAACAATTGCTGTATCTGGGTAGCATGGAAGTTTGACTGGATGGAGTGTTATTAGCTGCAGTTAGATTTTTGTAATAAGGGCAATATAAAAGAACAGGGGCAGGTGTTTTTGTACAAATAGGATGCTCATAATTTCCCCTTGAAATCAAAATGTGGGTTAAAATTAACTTCAGGAAGTATACAATTTATGCATATTTTCCAACATTGCAGCTGTTTGGAAGTTCAGATGCCACAGATGATATTCCAGGGTTTACTATGGCTGAATGCTGATGCTGATTCATTTTCCCTATCTGAGGTTAAAGAAAGGGGATGCTCTGATTTCAGATGGGAGAATTAATTATGATACATTTCCGTAACTCTCAAATCTTCTGGACAGAGCTTTGTCATTAAGAGAATTCAGGATTTCCCTCATTTCTGCCCTATTCCTCCAAAGAAGTAGGGCCTGACCTACTGGTCTTCTGAAAACCTGGCTTCATGAAGACCTGGCTGTTCCCAAGTCACTTGGCCCAGGTTGCTAATCTGAAATGGATGCAGGTGTCCCTGTTTCTAGTGAGATTTCTTTTTTTAGTAGTCTCAATTTTATTTTCTTATCTTATATATCTTATGATTTTGTGGTTTTTCTCTATTCACCTCCCACAATTTCTTTGGTAGATGGATGGCCCAAAAAATAATTGAAATAAACAAATAAGCAAGGATGAGACAAGAGCTTTGAGGTCAAATGAATAGGACTGTTCTGTCTCAGACATATCCTCTTTCTTTATATTAAGCACAAATAAGCAGATTGAGAACACACAAATGAAACTAACTCAAGGAGGCTTCTACAATGATTTCTCATAACTATTGGTGAACCTTGTGTTCACCCTTTACTTCTAACCCAGGAATATTTTTTTATTTGTTTCTTGAAGGTGGCTGTGCCTATTTTAATTTAAAAGAAAGTGGTACTGTTCATCGATATCTCTTTTAATAAGGGATCTGTCAAAAAGATTAGAAAGTTATAATAATATATACCATCTGCCCTGATACTCTCCTTTCCTCTTTTTATTTAAAATTCTTTTTTTTTCTTTCCTCAGTTGCTTTTCTTTTATGAGAAATTGTACAGTTCAGAAATTACTTTTAGGTTTGCTTCGATACATTTATCCAATTCTTTAGCTGGAAGGCAAGTGAATTATTTTGATAGATGTGTATCAGAAAAAAATCACATTGCTGGCTGTAGCTGGAGAATCATGATTTCCGTAAAAGGGTCAGCCTTCGCTGGCCTGTAGTCAACTATATTTGGCATACCATACTGCAGCAATTATAATAATGTGCACAGCATTTTTGATGAACATCTTACTAAAATAATCCTTTCTTGGCTGAATTGGAGGGTACAGTGACATTATGGCATAAAAACCATGATCCAGATTGAGACCAGAACAAGAAGACGGAGAATGCACTTATTTTGCATTGAGGGAGAAAAACTGCGCTAGCATCTAACTACCTCTTTAAAGAAATATATATATTTAACCCTTTGTATTTCAGTTCAAGCAACATATATAAGAGCAGGTTGCCATAGTGAAGCTAGACAGTAGAGTGTTATGGGCCTATTATCTTTTTTTTTCCTTTTTAAAAACATTTGCAGATTGTAGAACAAGGAATGTATTATTGCAAATGGCCTGCAACTGTTTTTAGCAGAAGTCAAATGAAAGCAGAGCCCACACATTTTTGAAAATGAAATAAATCAATGCAGCAGGATGGTTCCTACACTGTGTATACAGCTTTCCACTGCTTGGTGCCAAAGGTTTTGGCTGAGAATTCTTAACACACCTGGAAAAACACTATGTTGTGGGATACAGCTGCAGTTTATGTACACTACAAGGGAGTAGAATTGTGACTTCGTGCTTCACGATAAATTTAGTTCTATCCAAACCAAATATCCCTATGTTGGTCATAATGTTAAATGTGGTAGTAGTGATCTCCTGTTGCACTTAGAATCAGAAAAGTAGTTAGTTAGAAAATGGTGGCTGGACCACTATGTGTCCTTTGAGATGAAATTTGGGTTTTTTTTATATGTTCTCTATCGACAGAAATATATCATTAGATATATGCATATCACATTAAACAAAGCAAAAGCAACAAGAGGCAGCTAGATTTATTTCTCCTGCATGACAGAAAATCTAATATTTTCCTGTGAATTCCTAGGTCTATGTTGAAGGAAAGAACTGTGATCGCTGTAAAGCTGGCTTCTTTAACTTGCAGCAAGACAACCCCCAGGGTTGTGAGGCATGTTTCTGCTCAGGAATAACAAATGACTGTACAGATTCTCACTGGACTTACAGCACGGTAAGGAAAAGCAGAGAAATGCATACACCCAACAAGTGTATCTTTTATTTTAAATAAAATCTTAACATGAAACTCACTCTGTGGACTTTTTCTTTAACTTGCATATTTTCCCTCCTCAGAATAAATAACATGATTCTTCCTAGATGAAAGCCAAATTTTCTAAATTTTCACACTGGAGAGGTAATCCGTTATCCATGCCAAAGTGAAAAATGCAAACAAAACAATTTCCTCAGGGAAATTTAGTTTTTGGCTCAAAAAATATGTGAAAGAGATGGAAATGATATGATTTTTCAAACATAGATAAAATATATACAGATTGATATGTATTCTGCTTCTGCAGCTGAACTTCCATCCCGTTCTGGAAAATTCCTTAATCCTACAGATCTAATCTGGTGATGCACAGGATGCTGTGGGAGCAAAAAAATGAAATAAAATATGTGGTTAATCTTACAGTTAATAGATGAATAGCTCACAGCCTACTCGCCTACAATTGTGCCTCAGACACAAACTAAACACATTGGGAATACTACCAACACATCTGAGATAACCAGTAGCCCCCTAATTATACTTACATGCCCAGGGACATAGATGTTTTTGCTTTAAGTTGATGTATCCATAGATGAGTAATGTGTTTTGACATTTATGGTAGCATGAATGAATATGTATACTAGTGAAGGTGAAGGTGAACAGAGTTTATTTTAACCTGCTGGTGCATTTGTGTTCAGACCCTAATAAGTGCGCATTGCCTCACTGATGCTAAAATGAGAAAGGAATAACCACTCTTAATCTTCGTATTTAATTCATAATTTACCTGCTCAATATTTAACTGTGAGATTTGCCAATAACCTCTGCATATTTCACTGGAATAATAATGAGATGAATTATTTAAAAAAAAATATATTAAGAAGCATTATAGAAGGAAGGTTTTGCTGAATGTAACAGCCCAAAAAGGTGTGGACCTTCAAAAGATTCAGGATTGTAGTGGGAGATGACCACAGATGATGAAAATCTGTCACAACTAGCATCAGTCACTGCAAAGCCAGCTCTGTATAGCAGCTGGTAAGCATTCACATCACCCCCTCATAACAACAACAACAACAAACAACAACAACAATAATAATAATAGTGTGCTTCTTTTAGGCACAATGGCTCAGTGGTTAAAAGCAATTGTCAGCTGGAGAGCTTACAGCTTAGGTTCAAGACCTGAGCTCTGTATAACGGAGTGAGCTCCCATTACTTGCCCAGCTCCTGCCCACCCATGCAAATGCAAGTAGCTTAATAGGTAGCACTGTGGTGGGAAGGTAACAGGATTCCGTGCATCTTTGGCATATAGCCATGCTGGTCACATGATCACAGAAAATGTCTTTGGACAACATTGATTCTCTCAGCCAAGAAACGGAGATGAGCACTGTGTCCTAGAGTTGACTATGACTGGACAGGGAAACTTTTACCTTTACCATTTTACTCCTATGCAACCCAGGCCAGGAGTAAGTAGATTTCTTTTTTCATCTAAATTATATTTACTGGAAAGGGCACTGCCAGGTAAGCATTGAATCCTCACCTGAATAAAATAATACAAATAAATGCTCCCCTTCATTGGCAGATCTCATCCTTTCAACATATACTCAGGAAAATATCAATTTGGCTACATGTATCTGGATACATGAGCATAGGCAAGGAAGTAGTGAACCTTTCTGCATACAGTCTTTAGTAACACTGAGGTACGGATGTCATAGGATGGTAGATCATCACAAAGGAGACTTTAAACCTGATGTACCTATCAGAATATATAACCTTTTGTATCATAATGAAATTATTCCATGTTACATGCTGAGACACTTTTTGCATAACTGACAATTCAATAACAACTGAAAACAGTGAATTAGAAAGAGATGAGCAAGTAAAGCTGGTTATTCAAGAAAGGTGAATCCCAGGATTATTGCTAAGGCCGAGACTTAACTTCTGAACATGACTTGGTTAACATTCTTATCTTATTTTATTCATAAATAAAACATTGGTGTTCTTCCAATGTAACAACTTCTAACCAAAACAAGACTACAATAACAGGTAGTCTTCAACATAGAAGAGTTCATATAGTGACTCTTCAAAGTTACAATGGCACTGAAAACAGTGACTTATAACCGTTTTTCATACAATCTTTATAGCATCCCTATGGTACCATGATCAAAATTCAGACGCTTGGCAACTGACTCGTTTTTATGATGGCTGCAATGTTCTGGGGTCATGTGATCACCATTTGCGATCTTCTGACATGCAAAGTCAATGGGACAGCCAGAGTCACTAAACAACCGTGTTACTAACTTAACAACTGCAGTGATTCACTTAACAATGATGGCAAGAAAAGTTTTAACATGGGGCAAAATTCACTTAACCAATGTCTCACTTAGCAACAGAAATTTTGGGCTCAATTATCATCATAAATTGAGGATTACCTTTTAAGCATATTAAATGTGGCAGAGATTATCATAACATAAGCAAGGAAATCATGCAATATCGCTTAAAAACTTTGCCAACATGCCAGTAATGTAACATATTACTTCTTATTACTTATACTGTCTCTGACCACTTAATTAAGGCCAGTACTAGTACTCTTCTGGGCTTAAGTCTCTTATAGGCTTATAAGTAATAGTTTACCATGATATTGCAAGCAATTGTAAATTCAGATAACAAAATAATTTGGCTCAATTTGGGCTTGACATCTTATTCTCAAGCATTTCATTAATTAAGAGTGCTCTAATTGAGTTGAGCTTGGCAAAAAATGTTTGGCTTAGATATGTTTTGTCTTTGTTTACTGTATCATCCTCTTTTAATGACCCCATAATCCCTTGCGGGGTGGAGTCTTGGCAACTGAATGGAGCTGAATATTTACTGGCTGGATGCCCTTCCTGTCGCCAATGTGGAGCTTTCTTCAGAAGATACATTCTCAGTATGCCCAGAGAGAGAAATATCTGCCTCTGCCTAGGATTGAACTCACAGCCTCTTGATTGTGAGGCAAGAGTTCCACCTCTAGGCCACCGCACCACGCATCTTTGCTTACTGTATACACATACAAAATGAATGTCCCGAAGTTGCTTTTTCAAGAGGCAACTGGACTTTTCTTTGGGGGCGGGGGGGGGAGGGTTCCTTTGAAAAAAAAATCACTTCTCATCCAAGAAGCTTCTTCAGTTCTACCTTATTTTCCTTTTTGTGAGGAGCCAGCCTCTTTCCAATTAGAAATGCTGTCAGTATAAAGATATAGATCTACTGTCTCTTGTTTTTTTTTTCTTTTCAGTTCCATCTCAATCAGTTATAGAATTTGGGGGAAGTGAGCTATCAGCTCAACCAGCCCCTCATCTTTCCAATGCTGTTGACCAAGGTGTGAGCGGGAAAAATACAGGACAAAAAGTTTAAGACAAAAAAAAATTCCCGTAATTCTGAAACAGGCTTTTATTGTTGGAGAAGACATGTAAGAATTTTCTTCCCTTTGAAGGAAACATTAGTAGTTGCCTTCAAGAAAAGCCTTGTCATATGACACACATTGGGTTTTAATCCCCTGATCTTATTATCTTCTCTCATTTCCAGTTACAGGGTGATTTCATTATTCTTTCTTTCCTTGCTCATACAGAAATCCAAGTTTCCATTCCTATCTCTAACCCTGTCTAGTTTTGATAGAGGCTTTCATTACAGATTCTTGCTAAAATAATTGTCAGGCAAATCCTTATTCTGTAGGAAGTATTAATAGGATAATGTTTCCTTTTTCCTATTCCATGCATGTTCATGACCTTACTCTTGTTACGTAGAGTTTGGCTAATTTTGCCATAAAGAAATGCATCTAATATGAATATTCTTTTCAATGCATTCAATGTAACTTTAATCTCATTACAAGTCTGGAATTTATAAAATTATAATCAGTCAAAATGCCTCTTTTCCTATTCTCCTTTTTAATTTTTCATCTTCCTCAAATTTGAAGAGAAAACCCCAGTGAGCCATTGAAAGTCATAAGAATGAAACATTCTACTAAACATTTCTTTAGGTTGCCAAGTTCAAGTCAACCATAAACTTTAAAAATATATAGTATGACCTTATCATATCTTCTCAAGAAGCTTTTCTCCTTATTTCATTGATGTGTATTCCAGAAGATGTGTTCATTTAATACTACAGACTTAAACTTGTGTTCCCCTTGATTTGCCTAAGTATGAGGAAATTAGTTAATTATTTTGCCATAGTTTTTCAAGGAGAAGTATATTAAACCCTACTCTCAATATTAAATGAGAAACTATTAAGGGCCAGTTTCGTATAGAGATTAAAGTGCTGGACTAGATATCAGGAGACTATCTATTCTAATGAGTTCTAGTCTTCTCTAAGCATGAACATTGATTGTCCATTTTGGGCCATTCTCTCTCAGTACAACCCACCGAGGGTTGTTGCAAAGAGATGGGAAGATTTTGTACATTGCCTTGAATTGTGGAAAATAAAAGTGGGATATTATTGTTAATATTAATATGAAAGCAAACAAAAGGCAAGAAGTAAAGGGTTTGAGGGTGAAGATTCTCCAAGCTTCTGAGTTGGTTTCCGAACATTGCATTATCAGGCTACGTAACATCTTCATCAGAGTTTAGTGGATGGAGTTCTAACAGAGTTTTAAAAGGTGTGTTTTTTTTTAAAGAAACAAAAGGAAGTTGTGGGTGTTAACTAGTATTTTTCTTTGTTATCGTAGATTATGGACATGAATAGCTGGCATTTGACTGATGAATGGGGTCTTGCTAGAATTACTCCTCAACAGGACAGTTTTGATGGACCTCAGCAATTGAGCATCAGTAACACAGTTGCAAGAACTGTTCTGCAGCCTGTTTATTACTGGAGTGCGCCCAGTTCTTATTTGGGCAACAAAGTAAGTATTGATCTTTGCCCCAGAGCTAATTTGATGTATCAGGAATGATTTTTTTAAAAAGTTCTCATTTACAACATAACTATTTGGCCAGTGAAACTGTTAGCTAAAAGGAACTAACGGGCATTTAGAGAATCCATGCAAAAAAATGAGGCAAAGGGTAAGTAGACTAAGCAAAGTATTTATGCATTAAGAGCCTCCTGGCAGTTCCTAGTTGCAGATGTTAAAAAAGCTCACATAATTTGCAATACTATTTCTATGATGAAATGGCTGGGGGTTTATGTTATATGGATGTGTATTTCTTTCAAGTAATGTTATCTCCCTTCCTGCACCTTCACATTTCATTTGTTTTCTCAACTTAGCTTGCACAGATGCTGCTAGCAGGTCAGATATTAGAAAATATGCAATGACTGATGTAAAACATCAGTGCAAGGTGTTCTTGTTCTAGAATCAAGAGATGATGTGTGGTTAAAAGATACATAGTCTTCGCTATATAGTCTTTGCTATAGATATTTCAGGTGGGATGGGGGGGGAACTCTGTGTACTCCTGGTGAAAGAGAGAGAAGGCTGTCAGAAAGAGAAGAAAGAGGCTTCCACAGAGAAGAAGGAATTTACCCATTCTTATTTCTCCATTGCCCATTTTCAGTTATGTCTCATGAGATTAGTATCAAAATTAGTACATCATATTTTCTCCCTCTCTCTGTCTCATTCATTCCCTTACACTAGTTCTTATTGATTCTTAAATATTTCTTAATTCTTATTCTTTGCATTATTAAAAAAAAAGCAGACTAAAACATACTTGAGGCACACAAACATAAGTCCTAGGATTCCTACTTTATTGATAATTAGGCCAGTCATTTTTGTTTTGTTACTGTTCTTAAGTAAGAGAGTAATAATTCAAATAACTTGTCCCCTCCTAAGAACCAAAGATTACAGAAAAGTCATGTTAATCTTTTATAATTGTCAGGGAGAATAAAAAACCTCTAGAACATTTTATGTTTGGAGTGTGTGTGTGTGTGTGTGTGTGTTTGTGCGTATACAATATGGAAATTTCAGAATGAGAATGGCAGACATATCTTTGGTTTTCTACTCTTAGGGGTCTTGGAACACAAGCATGCCTACATGGACCATTAACACTCCAATTCTAAAGCATGTAGCTGAAAGAAGGGTTTAGGTATGACTGAATTGCCTTTTCTAAAATTAGCTCCATTGTCTGCCATTTGAATGCTGCATTATCCATTTTGATTGGACAGTGATAAATAAATAAATAGACTTTGGACTGATCTGCATGGCCAGCCTGTCCACATCATCCACATAAAGAGGTTGCACCATTCCTTGAGGGCAGAATTGCCTAACATTTTTATTTATTTTGTTTATTTATATCCCCCGTATTATTTTTACAAATAATTCAAGGTGGCAAGCGTACCCAACACACCTTCCTCCTCCTATTTTCCCCACAACAACAAACCTAGGAAGTGAGTTGGACTGAGAGAAAGTGATTGGCCCAAGGTTACACAGCGGGCTTTCTTGGCTAAGACGAGACTTGAACTTACCCTTTCTTGCTGTCTAGCCTTAACCAACTAGAACAAACTAGACATTATCCTCTGTTTGCCCCCAGCAACCCACTAAGAAGTCAACTTTCATCCCTTTGCTTCTGCTACGTGTCAAAAGTAGTGTTTTCCAGCTATTCCAAAACAAGCTATCCTGTTGGATTTGCTTGCTGCTTTCATTTCATTTTAAACAAGCACTTTCACTACTGCGCACAGCGGCAGGAACATCTCCCCTCTGGTCACTGTTGCTTACTGCTCTTCATGACTATTTTTTTTAATAAGTCCACTGATGGGATAGCTAAAAACTGGCTCTTCTCCCCCCCCCCTTTTTTTTTTATATGTATGTGTATCTAAGCACAACATCAGATACTTGTCATGGCAAAGCAGACAAAAGGGTGGAAATCTAAAAAAGGATTCTTAATGAAACTTCCTGTCCAGCTGGTTTATGCATGAGAGCCAAGCAGTTTAAAGCTGCAGTATGGAAAAGCCCCCTCTTAGTCATTAAAAAACAAAATTTAGGATTAAATCAAAGCCATTCTTGATGTGTTTCCGTGATATATCCCTCACCGCCAATATGTTGCCTATTTTGTGATAATGTGCTAGATTGTAGTCCTGAAACAAATATCTTGTTCTGATTTCCTTTGGGTATATTAGTGTCTTCTTGAAGTGTAGAATTAGATTAGGTCATGTAGAATGGAGACTGTTTTATTAACATTGTCCATAACTGTTTACTCATAAAAGTAAAACCTCAGTTGAGATTTTCCTCTGTTCTCTTGTTCATGGTGGAATTAATTTAAATCTGCAGGAACATTTCCCAAAGTAGTTATCTCAAAGGTTTTCTTCTTTAATCTTTTCTTCTGGATTAAAAGATTGGTTAAAAACCAGAAGGACAAAGGGTAAGTAAGGATTCAATTGCATCTTTTTCAAAGAATATGGACATTTTGTTGAGGGCAATAAATTTCAAAGAAATTCAACTGTATTCAACATGAGCCTTGAGCAGGGTTTTGGTTCTTTGCTCTAAGTAGGATTGAATATTTCTTGTGCTTCTGGTCGATATTTTTCATATCATTTCTCCTTCCTACTCTACTCAAGAGAAGAAAATAAGAGAAACAATGGCTGTTATTCAACTGAGAACAGCCAGCATGTATTTCATTTGTAATTTGGAAAGACTTTAGTTGCTGTCAGAGAGTTTCTGTATGAATGAAACAATTGTACTTAACATCTGAATCATATCAGCAGTACTACCTAAAACATGCACAAATTACTGTAATACATCTTAACTGTCATATTGCATCATGTGAGTTACAGCCATGATGGCACACTTAGGGAAGTTAATTTAGCACCTTGCTGTGGAAATAGAATATTGCTGGTCATTATTGGTAAATTCAATAAATAGCTAAAACTGGATTATATCAGTTTTTCTAGATTATATTTGTTTACAGTACTACAAATACAATAATTCTTCTGAATGTAGTTTTCTGGAATTTATTGCCTGGAATATAATTTAATTGTATCTATCCATTTTTTTCTCACCTTCTGTCTGGTTTAATTGCTAAACCAGATACCAGTGTTCTTGAACATTGTGCCCTCAAAGTGGGCACAAAGTATTATAACTTGATGTACTAAGTCACCTGCTGATTTAGTCTCCCAGAAATTTTCTAACACTTTCTAAGGACTTAGAATTTATTTTATTTATCTACCTGTAGGCAGTTAAATAAGAACACTGCATACCTCCTGGGGTAGACATGGTATGTTCTCCCACTTGGTAGGATTCAATAATACAAATAAAATCTTCTAACAGAGGCAGAAACAAATAACCTAGAACTCCTTGATTCTCTCTATGTGTTGTAAGGAGTAATAAGAGGCTTATAATTATGTGTAAAAGATATCTTATGTGTAAAAGATCAGCTCGTTAGAGAAAAGTCTTGCCTTGTGAAGATTGGCATGGATAAAACCTGACCAACCCTTTGACTTTCTCCACTTTCTTAACTTCTTCAGGCCATTCTGTAAGCTAGTTAAGGCTGTACTGTGTATGTATGTATATATGTATGAGTATGTTTGTGTGTTTGTGTCTATACATACACACACACACACACACACACACACATGCATGCATACCAGTGGTGAAATCTAATTTTTTTCACCACCGGTTCTATGGGTGTGGCTTGGTGGGGGGGGTCTTGTGACTAAGTGGGCATGGCCAACTCACCGTCACTCATGGCAAGGTGGGGCGTGGCACCTTGCTGTGAGTGACATTGAGTTGGCCACGGCCACCCAGTCACATAACTGATACTGTAGAGACGACGATGCTGAAGGTTAGTCAAGAAAAAAGAAGAGGTGGCGGCTGGAGGCTTCTGGCGGCGCTTTTCGCCGGAGCGAAGGGCCTGCGGCCATCACCTCTTTGCCTCCCAGAATAGAGCCAGGAATGGCAGCTGGAGGCTTCTAGCGCCGGCAAAAAGTGACAGCTCGAGGCTTCTGGTGCTGCTTTTTGCCAGAGTGAAGGGCCTCCGGCCATCACCTCTTTGCCGGCCAGAACCGAGCTGGGAGCAGCCGCAGCCTGTCCCTTTACAATTCTCCCCCCACCCACAGTGGCAGCCAGAGGCAGGCAAGCTCCGGGGACAGGCAGGGTGGTGACCTGGCCCCTTCTAAGGTGCCACAGAGCTCACCATTGGGCTCAGTGGGGTGGACCGCAGCCCTGTAAAGGAGAGGCCGGCACGAAGGAACTACAAGGAGCAGGGGAAAAGGAAAAGCCCCTTTCCCTCGTGCCGGCCGCTCCGTTGCCCGTTTCGCCATTGCAGCCAGATGCCACGGAGCTTTCACCCTCCAGATGCCCTCGCTTTCCCCCAATTCTCCATGCATTTCTTTGCCTACCTTATTTCCAGCTCCATCACGTTTCTCCTCCTTGAAATTCACTCAATCAATTCCAACTTCGCGATGTCTTTTCCTTTCACGAGAAGTTGGAATTGATTGAACTTTTATTTAAGGAAACTTTCGTTTCCCTGCACACGATGGCGAGAAGAAGAAAGAAATGCAATGGAGCTGGAAATAAGGTAGGCAAAGAAATGCTTGGGGAATTTTGGGAAAGCGAGGGTATCTGGGTGATGGTGGGTGGGGAAAAGTCTTCTGCCCACAAAGAGAAGAAGGGAAGAAGCTGCTTCCCTTCCCCGCAAAGAAGGCAG
>JANHFL010010508.1:0-21689 GCA_032468155.1 Oxyrhabdium leporinum
CCCGGTACTCCACTGGCAACCAATGCAGCTCGCGCAGGAGTGGGGTCACCCGGACAAACCGGGAAGATCCCGTAACCACCCGCGCGGCCGCATTCTGCACCAGTTGAAGTTTCCGGATGCTGCTCTTATATATCTTTATATCAGAAACAAAAGCTTTTTTGGCCAATTAGTTCATTTTTTAGGGATGAGGAGAAATGCATTTGTTCGCATATAAATTGATGTTTATATATTTCCTTAATATACAAATAAAGTGAAACATAATCAATCAATATTTTTATTTTTATGAACATATAGTGCAATTTTGTTGGAAAATATAACAAAGTAACGTTGGGTGAAAACAACAGACAAAAGTGTTTTGTAATGTAAAAGTTGATCAGAAAAATATATTTATTAGAAAAGTCGCAAACCAAAATATGTTTCACAAGAAATGTACAGAAAAATGTGTAAGTATTTTCATGTGGATTTTTAAAAAGATACAAATTCATGTAGATATTAGTCCCAATGAACTGATAGGTTCAACAAGAGAACTGAGCATAAGAGAATCAGACTGCCTTACTCATGCCCAGCAATTGTGGGCCTACTAACTCATTGCAAAATGATATAACCACTTAGCAGACCACTCAGTCTAACTTCTAGGTACTGGAGAAATGTTATCTTAACCTCAGTAAAGAAAGAGTTCCAAACTGTGCAATAACACGAGCAATAAAATGAAAACGAGTTTTGTGTTACACTTCATGAGTAAAACTAATGAATTCATTGCAGTTAAATATATCACTTTATCTGTACTACTGGCATAGCAGTTATTTCATTCTTTTGTTACTCCCCAACAAAATAATTTCTATTTTTAAAAGCTAGAAATTTAAAATAATGGATAAAAGCAACATTTTATTCATGTATGCGTCTACACATATCACAGCATTACAGATATACTTCTTTCACCAGAAGACACCAGCTAATGGGAAACCATCTGCCCCAAAATCCTTGCTGTGCTAGGTGGATGGTTCTGGCAGGCAGCTGGACCCACAAATTTAATCATCTCTCAAAACTCATTGACCTTTGTTCCTGGTTTGCCTGCGCAAGCATGCCCAAATCTTATAGAAACTGGTTTTGAAAACATTCTCACTTTATTTGAGCAATTCTGACCAGCTTTTAAAAAATGATTGTAAGAACTGCAATGTAAAAGAAAAGTGATTTTAAAACCACAGTAGAATTCCCTAATAATTTTAATTCTCCTAGATTTTTCTCACAGGATAATTTTTTTAATCTACTGCATACAGTCTCTAAAATGACTTCTCCAAGAATTTATAGACCAGCAAGCTTATTTAAGTCAAGCGTGACTATATTTGAGAGAAAGAATGCAGCTAATTGTTCACAACATATAACCCAAACAGGAGTTTATTGAAGAGATCCAACATATGTTGATTCAAAAGATGACCATTTGCTGAGACACATATGGCACTTTTGAAAAAATAACCTGCATGGTAGTTACCATAACAACTGCAACAGAACCCTAAGTAATTTAAATAAACTAGGATACATGATTTCTGGATTCCATCACAAAATTAAAAGTTCATCAGAACTTTTCCTCCTTTGTTTCTGTAAGATAAATGAGTGCATGGACTCCAACGGCTAAGTTATCAAGCACCTCTGGTTATTCAGCTGAGGACCATAATATAGATTCTTTGCATTCTACTAATTGAAGAGACTGTGTAATGAGGAATCTGGCAAGGAGAAATATTACATGCATTCAACAATGAATATTTAAGGAGTCAATTACTCTGATTATTTCTAGATTCTTACTCACATACAGTACTGTTCTACTCATACAAGGTAGTTTTCAAATATCACACATTAAGATGTTAAACACTAACTGTACTAATGTGAGAGATTCAGAACTGGTCATTTTAAGTCAGAAGAAATTTGTTTACTTCGTTATCTTAATGCAAATCTGCCTAATTTGCATTTTTCCAACAAAAAGACTCAAGTTCAGCAATATTACAACATGCTTATACATAGGCAGCCCTTGAAAGGTATCCTGAAGCTTCAGCTGATGCAGAATGCAGCTGTGTGACAAATTATGGATACCCAAAGAAGGGCATATGAAACACTTCTGCTCTGCAAGCTGCATTGGGTATCAGTTTGCTTCTGGCTTAAATTCCAGGTGCTGGTTGTGACCTATAAAGCCCTACATGACATGGTCAAGCAAACTACAGAACTATCTTTGTCCCATTATATTGGCCCATTCCACTTGGTCAAATAGGGAAGGTATGTTGCAGATCCTATCTGTTAAAGAATTCTCATTGGCAGGATCTAGGAAGAGAGCCTTCTCTGCCCTTGCCCCCACCCTGTGGATTATTCTCCCGCCAAAAATGAGACAAGTCCAGGGGTGGGCTGCTGTATGGTCGTAGAGGTTCAGGTGAACCTCTAGCTCTGATCTCCAGCTGGGCCCTCCCACTCACCCTTGTGCTAAGCTATCTCTAAATAACTAACTTTTCCCCCACCCACGCTGCCCAGGTGAGCTCCGCACCACCCCTGCTGTACTCTCCAGAGCTGCTTTAATCCATTAGCTGCCTCCCTGTAGCTTAGTTTCAGCCCCAAAGCGGTGCATGCGAGAGACCAGCAAACTGCTTGCCAACGCAAGTGCAGCCCACCTCTGGACAAGTCCCTACTTCCTGGCCTTCTGAAAAGAAGTTAAAATGGGGCTCTGTGGCATCTCAGGGCACCAACCAGTCCCATGGCTGCATGCTCCCCTGAGCTCCCTCCCTTTGCCTTCTTAACTAATTTTAACAGGTTTTAATCATTCTTGCCTCCTTTTAAATTCTATATTTCCTTTTTTTTTTAATTTTGATATGCTGTTTTTATATTTTTACATTTTATTGTATACCACACAAAGCCCCTTCCCAACTACCCATAGGTAGTTCAAAAATGTGAAAATAATTAAACAAATAAATACTATCAATGAACATTACAGGGAAATATACAGAAAATGTATTGATTTAATTTATTTGACATATACACTGTAGAGAAGGTCAATATGGTGCATATTTATCAAATTCATTTGCCACTCATCTTGCAGTTCAAGGCAACTCAAGGCGGTATATCATGCTCCTATTTTTCCTTCCATCAACAACCCTGTGAAATAGATTGGGCTGAGAGAAAATGGCTGGCCCAAAGTCACCCAGTGAGTTTCCATGGAAGAGGGTGGGATGACAACCTGGGTGTCATTACTCCTAGTCCTACACTTTAACTATCACACTATGTATCTCTGCATCATGGAATAGGATAAGCAGTTGCAAATGATAGCTAACATGTTCCATATGTGACAGATTAGGGTTTGCTGCTACAGCCTGTGCATAATGCTGATGAAGATTCCACCTAACAGTCCATTTTACTGTGCTTTTGTGACTAAGAAGGCTTACTGCTTATGGACAGTAAGGGTTATCTCTTACCACTGTAGAGGGAAGTGATGGGACAAAAATACTCTTAATTTAATTTATTAAACTTATTAGGGCCATCCATCCATCCATTAGAATCTAGGTGACTTAGAAATCCCAAAATTAATTAAAACAAAAAATAATAAACAGGCAGCACAGGCAACTTAGATTTGTTTTGGAATAACTCTCATCAGTCCAACAAGTATGGTTAATTATTAGAAACTGTGAAAATTATAGTAAAAAATATTTAGAGGGCAGCAGTCCAGTGCATTTAGTTTGGTGGGACACAAATTAAAAAAGATATTAAGAAATAGGAAGCTGCCCAGAGAAAGATGCCCATATGATGGGAAACCTGGAGAACAATTACACTTAAAAGAACTGAATGTGCTTAGTCCTAAGGAAATTAACATGGCAGTATTTTTTAATATATACTTGTTTTACAAAACAATGGAGTAGACTTTTTTGCTTTGGATAGGACTCTGATAATGCTAAGAACTTGCAGGAAAGCAAACATTTGTGAATATACGAGCAATTTGACTATGGAAGAATATATAGTACAAGGTGATGGATTCTTCTTCACACTTCTCATTTATGCATAAACTGGATGGCAATCTATCAGGGAATCTATAGAGAGTGTCTAAGTAGCAGCTTTTTTGAGGAAGGACTTGGAGTATATAAACCCCAAAGACTCTTTTAACCTAATACTTTATAATTCTATGCAAAGGATAAGTTGTACTTGTGTATGTGTGTATGTGTTATCATAGATAGTAAATGACAATTTAAGATTGCCCAGTTTAAAAAAAATAATCTAACTGTTCCTTTCCTGAGAGATGATTTTGCAAGTGTCATTTTAGCAGAAGAACCTGTAGCAGCCCTGGGGATTTCCAATCTTTTTTTTCTAATGAAATGCAGCCAAAGAGTTTATTGATGGATTTCTCTGGTTGGTTAATTCAATTCTGCACAGCTTTTCCTGACATGATGTAAAAATTAATTTAATGTGGCTAGATATCTCCCAGTGGAAATGTTTCATTGTATAGAAGGAACTCACAATAGTGTTAAAGTAAGTTACTGCACAAACTGTTCGTACTTTCTTCAAAATATGAAATTGGAACAGTCCACAGTAGACTGAGAGTAGTACTGATAATACCTCATATTCTGTCAGTGTCTCCCTTGCTGAACAGGATTCCCCACGCCCCCCCAACCTGCTGTAAACTTAATTAAACCAACAATCTGAAATAATATATACTACAGTGAACACAGTCCAGTTAGAAATAGTACTTTTATTTATGTTGGCTTTAATAGATAAGAAAGCTTCACTTGACTTTTATATATATATAAGAACAACCCTAATCAGCATATCATAAATGGAGCAGAAATGTTTTAAAATCTTGGTTTGACTCTTAGCCTTGATATTCAAACATAGTAAGACTTACTATCATTTTTGTTCTGAGAAGCTTCTCAACTTTAACAGTTGCAGGGCAAAATGATTTTTTTTCATTTCATTTTTAATGTTGCCAAAGTTTGAAAATGTCTTCCTAAACATGAGGGAAAGAACAACAGACAGTCCTTGTCTTATTACAGTTTGTTTAGTGACCATTCAAAGTTACAACAGCACTGAAACAGGTGACTTATAACCATTTTTTTACACTTATGACCACTGAGTTATCCCCATGGTCACATGATCAAAATTCAGATTCTTGGCAATTAATTCATATTTGTGACACTTGCAGTATCCCAGGGTCATGTGATCACATTGAGACCTTATTGACAAAGTCAATGGGGAAGCCAGATTCAATTAACAATGTTGTCAATAATATAACAACTGCAGCGATTCACTTCATAACTGTGGCAAAAAGGTCATAAAATGGGACAAAATTCATTTAACAAATGTCTCATTTAGCAACAGAAATTTTGGGCTCCATTGTAGCTGTAAGTCGAGGACTACATGTACAGCTAGTCCTCAGGTCAAGATGACAGTTTGGACCAGGATTGCTGCCACTAAATGACATGACTGTATTGTGCAATGTTGCATGACCACATCACTTAGAAACACCAGTGTCAGGACCTGAGTCCTAGTTGCTGTTATAATCTCAACAAACGTGGCTTGTTAAATTGGAAGAGGTGGAAGTCCCATATAAGAAATGCAGGGGGGGGAGTTGCAGGTGGATTGGTGGGAGCTGAAGAAGGGTGAGGGGGATCCTACAGGTAGTGCAGGAAGGCAAGAGTGCTATTTATTAAGAGAGCCCTTTGATCTTATACTCCACTGCAGACTCCTTAGGAGAGAAAAAAATGGCAGGAGTGACTTATCTGGGCAATTTGAGACCTTCACTGCTGGCTTCACCAGGTGCAAATGATGAAGGTTGCAAATGATGATCATATGACGTGATTCACTGTAATGTCATAATCACAAGTCAGGTGTCCAGGGACCTGGATCGCAGTCAGATGACTGTGGCGATACTACAATAGTCAGAACTTCAAGAAGCAATCATAATTTTTTTCACTATCGCCCTCACTTTGAATAGTCACTGAATGAATGGATCTAAGCCAAGAGTAGTATTATTAAATTTTTCTATTAGCAATTGTGACTGGTTGAATAATATAAAAAATATTTTTTTAAAGTATACTTTTGCCTTGAACTACCCTTCTCATACTTCTGGCTATAAACATACCCTTTCATTACTCAAGTTACATATTTCTTGAATCCTGTTCATTCTCTATTCCCTTTGAACCAGCAGGTTAAAAGTTCTATTTATTCAACCTTAAACATTACTCAAGTAACATAGTTCATTAAAATATATTTGCTGATTTGCTTGAGGTCTTCTACATATTTCATAGTCACAAAATTTACTTTTACTTTGACTCCGTTTGAATAAGCATTTCACGGGTGACACAGGGTGGTATATCTATGCATTATTTTTACAAATGTTATAAATATTGATTTTATTCTGTTCATTGGCCAAAGTCTTAAGTGTTTGAGCACTTTATAACTATTGTAGCTAGCATACATATAGTCATGAAATTATGCTTTAATGATGTGGTTATTTTAAGTTTGCTACTATAATAGTTAACAACATATGCAACTCCTAATGCATGCTGATGGTAGTAGTAGCTGATGATGGATTACAAACATTACAGAAAAGTATTTTTTTATATGTGCAGCTATTCCAGTAGCTGGAATACCCTAATCTAGTTAATTAGCACCTAACAATCTTACAAGAGCCATAAATAATCTCTGATCCCCTATTGTATTCCAAAAAAAGAATTAATATTTCAGTTTTTCTCTTTTTTTTAGCTCCTCCCCCAAATGTTTGTCCAAAGCAACCATTTCCACTGACTCATTTTATTCTCTCAGAAGTGAAATAGGTCAAGGCATTTTTAAAAAAGGAAAAATCTTACCCAGCATAGATATAACCTAATTAGCAGTCTATAAGAGCCAAAATTCTCTCTAAATATTCTTCAATGTCTAAATACTTGGCAGAATCTAGCGCAAACAACTTCTGTTCAGTGTTGCCAATTATTAATTATAAGTTTAGACATCCTTTTTTTTTCAAGGTCTGTTCCAATCATAGCATCTCCCTCTATCAGCACCAATAAATAATAAATATCCCAACAGTTTAGACATCTTCTTTAAGAAAACATTTCCATAGTGCATTCTCTCCTGACAATATACAATATATCTGTAAAAAAGCATGGTCTGTGATGCATATTCAGTTCAGTCTCCCAGGGGGCACACTGTTGAGCTCAAAGTTTTAGGTCAGTAACAAGTGGTTCTTAAAATAAAAATGGTATAACACAGAATGTTCCTGTTCCAACCTGTCATGTCCTTCTCTACAGAACTCCTCTCTACCAATCCACTGTTTTCTGTTCTTCTCCTTAACAATCCATGTATAATATCTGCCAATTTTGAAGACAAATCTTTTTTTATTAAATTACTTCTGGGAATTGCTCCTCCTTCAGTTTTGTTTTGTTTTTTTGTTTTTCTGTTTTTTTTAAAGAATTGCTACCTTATGTGACTTAGTCAAATTTTTCATCATATGTAATGGACTTAAAATGGGCAAGGAGCTGGCAACATGTAAGCTTTTCAGTGATGTTAAAATTTCTTTTAAATCTTCATATTAAGCCCATAGTTCTAAGAAGAAACTTCTAATGCTTTCCATACAAAAGCTGTATTTTATGTTCTTCAGCTTCATGATACATTTTAAGGGCATTTGTTCTAGCCTTTTGTTTGCAGCTTATAAAAAAGTCAACAGTTGCTCAGACCTTTATAGTTAGCTAGCTATATATATATTGACCATATATATATATATATAATCTGCAGTAACAGCAACATAAGGAAGGAGTATGACAAACTAGAAAAGTACCTGCCAGGTGCAAGACATGAGGAATTAGGATAGAGTTCAAAAGTGCTACAAGTTTATTTCATTCTACTTATACACAAGAATTTGAACTACTAACTGTCAAGGCGAATTGGTGCCAGATAAGCATCAATCGACTTCAAGAGGGCTGGACGTACGTCTCTTATAGACTAATAAAAACTCCAAACTGATGATACATTTGATCCCACCTACAGGCTCAGCCCGGTAATCTCCTACAGTACTAAGGCCTGAAGGAGGAACTAGAGAGAATGTACAAAGAAGTCTCAGTGGTACTAGGAGCACTTGGGGCTGTGACTCTAAGACGGTACCCAAGATTGTGGAAAACACATATTACCAACAGGGTGAAAATGAATCTCTCTCTCTCCCTCCCTCCCTCCATCTCTCCCTTCCCTCCGAATTGTCATTGATACTAACTCTAGGATTAAATATGATTAAAACATATTTCTTCTGGTGGAAGAATCGGAAGAAACATAGCTGAAAAAATGTGGGATCTAGGAATAAAGCAATGTTTTGCTTGCAAAAGATCCCATGTTCAATCTTGTTATTTCCACTGGGAAAAAACATCTGGCATATGGGGTGACAGAAATCTTTCTTTGCCTGAAACACTATGAATGTTATTATGAAAAATATAAAATAACTTTTATGCAGTCTAAAGCAAAGTCATACTTCCAACTTCATAGTTGGAATAAATAGTCCTCCATAAGGTTCCTTCTCCCAGTTCTGTTACTGGTGCCCTCTTTGCTGCTATCATCCAAGAGAATGGCTAGGATCAAAGATCTCTCACAACTCCCATTCAATTGTTTGAATCAAGTTTCATATTACCAATAATCTAAACATCATACAATATAATTTGGACACATAATAGCCAATTGAACAAATACAGTAAATAAATAAAATTTAACCATCAAGTATATTATGTTTTAATTATATAGCATACAGCTTTTCCTTTTTAATCACAAGTAAATATATAATCCACACAAATACAAAGGAACAACTTAAATTTCCCATTCTGTTAACTTCATTCCCAAACTCCATCCTCCATGCATACTTTCCTGAAAAGTAGGAGAGTCTTATATTGGTAGCAATAGAAAGCATTAATTATGAAGGAAAATACTAATTACTAATTATCAAAGCATTGAAATAATCAGTGTGGGCACAGACTGTTTCTCCTTGAAGCACTGAGGCTTCTACTCAGCTAGAAAGCTGCTTCAAATACTCTGTTAACTGTTTTCACAGAAAACAAAATTATGCACAACTGCATTGTTTTCCTGATGATCTTACTAGAAGTTTTGTCCATGCATGTGCATGGCTGCCTCAAGCCCTCAGGAGTATATGGTTTAAATCATGTTAACATGTTTTGCTGAATTCCCCTCTAAATGCTTTGCATAGCTTACTAGTTATGCTTCTCTGTAACGTAAAGAGAAACTTCAAATAGCCAGAAGCTATTACTCACACATTTAATTTCTAACCTATCTTCTTCAACAACTGCAAAATAATCCATTCCCAATCACAGATCTTGCCTTTTCCAGGGCTTTTGTCTAAAGGACAAATTTTCTAGAAAGATTTCCAAAAAAAGCCCTTTTTATCTCATCTCATCAGAATATTCACACAACTATTTGAAAAACTATTTGAAAAACTATTTGAAAAACTATTTGAAAAACAAGCATGACCTTTCATTCAGTAGAAGACTCCTGACAAAATGATTTGCTATCAAAAAGGCACTAAGCTTTTTGATGAGCTTGCCAATTCAATATAAATTGCATTTGGCATTTTAAAAAATGCAGAGGAAATGTTTCCATGTAAATGTTACAAGCCAAAAACATTATTGTGATGATTGTAAAAATGAAGAGGCCAATCAACCTAAATCAAAACACAGAAGCACAAATCAGTCTATTGGATGCAGAGATTTTAAAGTATTAAACAACTGACATTTTAAAGAAACTTGGTTTTATTGTTCCTGGAGTTCTACAAAGATAACTATTATTTACAGATGGAAAGAAATTTATATTTCTCATGGTAAAGAATGGGTTCAAGATATGTATTAAAGGTATTTCCAAATATCTTTAAATTCTAAAATGATTAGATAAAGATAGATTTCTATATGGTCTAGATTTATAAGGTTTGCTAAATGGTTTAAGAACTAAATTAATTTCATATGGATTCAATATTCCTTCAGTTAAGTTTCAGTGGAAATTATTTCATTTGTTTTACTTTTAACTCCATTCGCTATACCAGAAGATCCTTTTTGATCCTCCTCATCTATTCTAACATTTGTTTTCCTTACTACCATCAAAATTACTTTGTCTTTTCTTTGAGTCTTCAAACTTTAAATATTTCTTGCTCTCATGGGTGATATTCTATTGTTGTTTTGATTCCTGTATGCTGCCCAGAATCATTGTTGTGAGATGGGTAGCCACATAAATAATTTAAATAAATAAATGTAACTGAAAAAATGTTAAAATATGGATGAGATTTGCCTATGAAAGCTGAGTGACTTGTTTAATACATGTGTGAAGAGCATATCTATATGTAACAAAACAAAGAATGCCGTTACTGCTCCTCCATACAAAGAAAATGGTAACCAGACATAAATACAAAAACTGTAGGTTAACCGCACAATGAGCAAAGTTTGGTAAATCCAGTGCAGCTTTTGTCCTAGGCAGCATGTGTGCATACCAGGCAGCATTTATGCATTCAATCAGATATATCACTGAGATGAATAAAGGTGACAAAGAAATATTATTGTATGTTGATTTATTTAAAAGATATGATAATAAATAGCCACAGATTAGGGAATGTTTTACACCAATATGAAATTAAATGTTGGTTGCTGAACCTGATGAGAACACTTTATAATGGATGTTCACCATGAATGAGAATAAACTGAAAGCAAATGAATGTTAAGCAGGTGAAAGACATCAATATGTGTAGTCCTCTTTTACTGCATTTCTATATAAGCCTTACAGATACATTGGTGGACCTGTATACTTGTATGTGATTTTGTGTGCTATTGGCTTCACAAATGACAAAAGTTTTTCAGTCAGTGTTAGATTGTATAATGCAACCAGGTATATAAAATTGAAGATTAATGTATCAAAGACTAAGGTTGTTGCATTTCATGGGGGAAATGTACTATAATAAATGGTTGCAAATATTACAAAAATGGTGAAAAATAGTAGAAAGGTAAGGACTAATATGTGACCTGTGGCAAGGGATGAATATTAGTTGAAATAAATGTGTGTGTGTGTAGTTATAGACACACACTCAAACGCATGATCTTGCTCAGTTTATTAGTCATAACAAAGTGAGGCAAACATTCCAGAAATAAATAAGGAAGTGAGTGCTAGGCATGCCAGGAGAAACATCAAACTAAATTCCATGCTGTGGGAAAGGGTTTTTAATTAAATGTATTAGTGAATTTATTCCCTGTCTTGCTGTTTATTCCAATCATCAAAGCAGTTATTTAAAAAGTATGTTGACACTTGTTAAAAAGCCATTTAGAAAGCTTCCTTTCATTTAATAATTTTAAATCTTAGAAGAAAGGTTAAAATACTTGTTGGAGTATCTCAATAAGAAATCTGAATGTGTATAAACCAATAAATATTCTTTATAGACATCTGGGTGAGATATTTTTTTTCATACCATTATTAAAACTTCACACACAACATCCACCTTAAAACAGAGTGACAACAAAAGCTAATACTGAAATATAAACTGAGGTGAGGAGAATTGCACTTTACACTCTGCCAAGTTTTTGCTAATGTTAAAGTTTTGTCAACATAAAAAGTGACAGACGGTTTATTCTTCCCTCTACAGCTAATAACTTGCTAACTTAAAGCCAGGTGTCTTAAAAGATTGGGAGATGAAATTATCTATTATAACTTAATCCAATGTCAAACCAGTTTAGTTTGGTTCAGTCTTATTTGACAATTGGTATTAATTAAAATACTTCAGAGAAAATTTATATGCCCCCAAGATGTAAATTAGCTTATATTGATGGCTACATTATATTGAGTGATTTATACTTTCAGATGCTGAATATCAATTAGCTCTCAGGCAGAGGTACAGACACCTCTGCAACAAGTGTAACTGGAGGGTTTTCATAAAGTAGTTTAAGCATCTAAAAGTTAAATAACATAAGAAGAAACTTCAAAGGGAGTTTATATAATCTTTCAGAAAGGCACATGGTGCATTCCTCTTATTTGGTTATGATGTTTCTCTGATTTTTCACAAATCATGTTTTATACACGTGTGCTACTTAGCAGTAATATACCAAGAGAACAATGTTCTAAGAGATTAAGTAACCTCTGCTATCTTATTATTTTCACAATAGTTTTCACGTGGTACAGTGCAGGCATCACATGTAAGATATTTAACTGGAATCATTAATCAAATGTACAAAATGCCATTTGATCAGTTGGCCTTTCTGCTCAAAATCTGGAAATTATAATTTCAGACAAACAGAAAATCACCCATTATTTTATATTATCATGTATATAGGGCATATAAACAGCTTTCCAGATACTGAAAGAAGATACAATATTTGATGTGAAGAGGAAAAAAACCTCTATGTGTGAACTGAAACATGAATACAATCCCAATCCATCACATATCTTGGCTAATAGACATAAAAGATCTTAAGAAGTGGGAAAAGGTAAGCCTGTCCATTAGCAAAATTATGATTATACACAATTAGTACCCAACTATCTTTTTTTCAAGAATAACAACCATTTCAATCTTTTCTCAATGTATTACATTTACTACAGGTGATAAATAATTCCTTATGAAATGCCAGATTGATTTCATGATTAGTTAGTTAACATACTTTTAAAAAATCTTTTCCAAATTAAAAAGGAACAAGATTATGTCTTTTGGGGATTTAAGCATCAAACTATTGTGTGAATAAACTATACTTTTTAATACCAAACACACTTTTATAAAGCCTTACTGCATTGAAAAAGATGCTAAAAATGAAAACTGCATACACGTTTTTTGGAATTTCTGTCCATCCATGGGAAAAACACTTTTACTGCTTTGGAATGATATGTTCTCTCATATATTCAGATTGTACAATTATCACCAAAAATATTCATCAAAACTTTGAAACTGCAAGTGCGCCTAATACAGCTGTATACAAAAAAGAAATCTAATTTTCACCCTGAATGTTAATAACCTCAGTTCAATCTTTATTACATAGTGTGCAAGACATGATCATTTTGGATTTAGGGGGAGGAAAGTAGGAAAAAGGCTGAGGTTAATATAGGCATTCCTTCCAATGGTTATTGACAGGTGTTTTTTAAATCCAGAAATCCATCTACTATAATATAATGTCACAGCAAAAACTGTTTTGAGTCCTTTTAATGTGGTGTCGAGAAGCAACTAAAATAAAAGGTATATAGGCAGATAATATGGAGGAAAAAACCTAGCCCTCGCATGCTAACACTTTTTTTCCTCAGTATTCTTAATAAAGAATTTTTGTCCCAATGTACAGGTTATTGTTTGGTGTATAGTGATGGTACAATTAGGAGATTATAATGTTAGTACAAAGTAGTTACCAAAGTGTGCTAGTCCATTTAGTTCATGCTCATGCACTATCTAGGTCCACGCCAGAAAGACAAGTGATGCCCCGTGGAGTCATCTGTTGCATTGCAATCAGGCATTGTATCCGGGCAGGTCCAGCAGTAGCAGGGGTCCAACTGTCCAAAGTGGTACCTATTTATCTACCTACATGTAGCATACTTTTGAACTGCTAGGTGGACAGAAGCTGAGGTCAATGATAGGAGCTCATCCCATTACATAGTGTGAGGACTCAAACTGCTGGAGCACAGACCTTCTCCAGCATCTTTTAAGCCACTGAGCCAGGGGTGGGCTGCAGTATGGACGCAGAGGTTCGGGTGAACCTCTTGCTCTAAGCTCTGGCTGGGCCCGCCCACCCGTCCTTGCCCTAAGCTATCGCTAAATAACTTACCTTTCAGCCCCCCCAGCTGCTCTGGTGAGCTCCAGGCCACCCCTGCTGCATTCACCAGATCTGCTCTCTTCATCAGCTGCCCCCTCTTGGCTCGCACGAGCCCCAACAAGGTGGTTGCGAGCGAAGCGAGCATGCGTGCAAATGCGCACCCGCGACCAGCAGACCTCTTGCTACAACAAGAGCAGCCTGCCTCTACACTGAGCCACTGCACCTCACAATGCATGGGTAAGTTCCACTGGATAAACTTTGAAAGCAAAATGCAATCTTGTGAGAATTGCTCACCTCCAAGATTGAGAGAAGGCCTAAATTCTCATAAGAATTCAGTCTTACTTGAAAAAGAACTATGGACATAATACAACAACTGCACATAAATGCACTTCAAGCAGAACTTTTAAGCAAGAACAATATGTATGTGTTTGGGATAAGATAGCCCATCTAACAGAGTAAGGTAGCTAAAAAAATGCACTGAAATCTGTTCCTCCTGATTCATCATAACATAGAAACATTTAATTCAAGAGCTGGCAGATTTTGCTTATAATGAAAATAGTACCTCAAGGACAGAAACTCAGACATGTCAATCGAACAACAAAAAATGGATGTTCCCGGAATGTAGAAGGTCCAGCATTTTCCAGAAGCAAAAACCAAACCCTGAGAAATACCAATATTGCAATTTCAGCAAGTCTGGTCTCCTAATGGTTCCAACTATCATTTCCACATGATAAGGAGGCGCACAGCAAAAAAATGTTTTAATTAGAATCTCCTTCTTCCTTAAAAAAAAAAAAAGCACTGAAAATCTAGGGCAATGTTTCTCACCCTTGGCAACTTTAAAACGTATGGACTTCAACTCCCAGAATTCCCGTCAGCTGTGCTGGGCAATTCTGGGAGCTGAAGTACATATATGTTAAGTACATATATGGTTGAGAAACACTGCCCTAGGCTACATATATACATACATACAAAGTGTATACAACTTAGCACTTCTCAAATGCTCTGGAATATATTAGGTTGCTAATTATTTCCTGGTGCAAACTTTTCAAGTATTTATCAATTATTTGAACTATCTGCTTGGGAAAGGAAACTGCAATCCTAATACGCCCAGAAGGTGAATTAGGCTGAACATCAGCCGACTAGTCAGCAACATTTCCATTTGAGTAAATCAAATTATAGAGTTCAATTATTTTAGCCCATTCATCCTGTTACAAATCTGAAATAAAAAATTAGCACTTCCACTTCAGCTGAACCAGATAAAAAACTAAAGCACCTTGCAGTTTCAAGGATTATCAATGATCATATTTTTTTTCCCCAAGGATGAAGATCAGATTGCCCAATGCTCACTGAAAAGTCCATTTCTTGTTAATTAAGCAAGAGAAATAATATGAATATCCAAACACTGGGAGTTTGAATTTTCAAATATGACTCAGATAAATACAGCTTACTTGAAAAAAGGAAAACAAGGGGGGAGGAGTTGATCATCCTTTGGCACCAGATTGGCAAGATATACCTTTCTACCACCACTACTTCAAAGATTTTAAATTGTTTTTTCCTTTTCCAGACCTATGAAGTTGTCACCATTTTTGGAGTCCTGTGGACTAGGAACATGTCTTCTTTTCAAACCCACACACAAAAATATGGAGGACTAATAATATTTTATCTTCCATATATACAATTCTGGGTGCCTATTACACAAACCAGGCAAGTTGAAACTGCTGAATGACCCTGAATGGGAAGGAGACCAATAACAAAACCCATGTTGTTGTTTTTTCCAGGATGTGAAAGGAGTCAATACATGGATACAATAAAGGACACTCCTTATGCTAGAAAATGCTGCTCTGGGTAAAAAGACAAGCTTGGAGTCTCTTTAGAAAGGCAGAAAGTAGAAGTGCACACTAAGTCTATAGTAAGGTCACTCCTTGTTGTTATCAAACTTTGTATTCCTGCTTATCTGAGTCATATGTATTATCTCCAGAAGGTATATTACAAGTAATCTTGTGGGCTTTGAGATTCTTCTGCTTTCCTTTGCAAATCAGAGGTAGTATATGTCAATAAAGAATACTTTGTTGCATTTATCTTCCAACAATTTGGTTTCTTAATTAAGTGAGGATTTTCCTATACCTGACTGATTGCCAGTTGTGAGGAAAATGCTCACTTAGATATATTCATTCTTCTCTTTCATAAATTTCTATATATGGTTTTCTTTTTATTTTACCCATTTTAATCTGAGACATAATGATTGAACTCAGAACAACCACTAACTTTCTGGCCAAATGGAAATCTGTACTCGGAACCCCATTCTAGTGTGTTGTTGCTGTCTCACATCCTTATTGAAGATCAAATTTCAGAGCTCAGAGGCACCAATTCACCATTCCTGAGTTAACCAATGTAAGAAATATTGTCTATTTATAATTACTAGTTGTCTGGTTACATATTATATTGATGCATCTTTAGATTGCTAAACCAAGGCTATCCATTTCAGGCATGAAGAAACACTTTATCGTGGCAAATTGAACTGAATCATTTATTCAGTGGACTGCAACCCCTTGCACTACTGCAGGTTTTGTTTTCTGAGCTTAAAATAAATCAAAATCTCTTCTAAATCCATGTGTTGCTGATGGGGGAAAGAATCATTGCTACTATTTCATCCAAGTAATGTAGCTAAAAGCTTCCTACAGCTGCAAACCTGCATTAAAGTTTTGAGTTCCATCATCCAATCATACCAATTGTGGTGGCGCAGTGGTTAGAATGCAGTACTGCAGCCTACTTCTGCTGACTGCTGGCTGCCTGCAATTTGGCAGTTTGATTCTCACTGGCTCAAGATTGACTCAACCTTCCATCCTTCTAAGGTCAGTAAAATGAGGACCCAGATCATTGGGAGCAATGTGCTGACTCTAAAAACCGCTTATTGAGGGCTATAAAGCACTGTGAAGTGATATATGTCTAAGTGCTATATTGCTATTGCTAACTTTATATTATATATTATATAACGGAGCTCTGAAGAACCTAAAAAGTAGACTGGGGTTTACATAATCCAACATTTTGTGTTGCAGTAATTAGTTGGATGCACCACAGAAACACATGAGCAAGATCTAAAGATGACAGCTCTCTTTCTACTGCTCTCTCTAGCAAATGGTGTTGAAAATATGCTGCTTTTGATTCTGGAAATAAAATATATCAAGCCTCGTAATCACTGATGTTCTTATCCTTCATGAAGTTGTCTACTCCCTTTTAAACCAACTAAATCAGTTGCTACCACATCTGATGCAAGCAAATCCCATAATTTATGTTCTTAAGCATTGCACTAAGCTAACTCTGTAATTTAAAAACATGGATATTGAACACACTATAAAGCTATACTCTAAAAAGGAAATGAAGTGATTCCATGCATCCAAGGAGATTTGGGATTTCTGGTTCCTAAGCAACAATATCTCTGATGTATTATGCTAATAATAAAGTTTGAGAATGTGTACTACTTAGAGATAAGAAAGTAAAACTCATCTTAAAGTATTATTTCTTCTCTACAACTGATCTTCATGTTCAGACCTCCAGGGTAGCAGATGTTGAGCCTGACTCTTAGGCAGTAATGGGATAAAAGGAGCTGAGAAGATCCCCACAGAATTCTGGCAGCAGCACATGCAAGACAAACTAGTGGTGGGGTCACATATTCTCCATGTACCCACCATATGCATTTGTCTCTCTACTGCAAATCTGATCATTGTTTCTTCACCATTATTAATAGTAGAGAAATGCTTTCCTTCCCTTTCCCCATCAAGACTACTACTGACCACAACGGAGAAATGGTAATGTACAGTAGAAAATTAATGATTTCAACCAGCACTCTTGTGGGGAGAAGAGAATGAGGTTCATTTTTTTTTTCATTCAGACTACTAGTGTTCCCTTGGATTCAGTTCACAACTAATCTGTTGGATGGAAAAG
The DNA here is from genome assembly GCA_032468155.1 of Oxyrhabdium leporinum. Lineage (NCBI taxonomy): Eukaryota > Metazoa > Chordata > Lepidosauria > Squamata > Cyclocoridae > Oxyrhabdium > Oxyrhabdium leporinum. The sequence continues at coordinate 17,709 of JANHFL010010508.1, forward strand.
ATAAACAGGCAAGGCTCTAGGGTTAGGCAACTTGCAATTCATACACTTGCAATTCATACATCCCCAGCATCCCATATAGACCTGAAATTTGTATGTGTTAATGTTTGTTTTGCCTTTTTATGGGCTTGAGGACCAATTAAGAGCCAACATATACAAAATGCATATGAAATTTACATATATGTTTTTAGAATGTGTTTTTAGTACCTAATCTTTTACACAAAAAACAATTTCTGAATTAGTGCCCAAATACCAAATCTTATAGCCATTGAGATTGGAAAGGTAGACATCCTTCTCACTGTTGGTGTTACTCATATTATTGTTGCTAATATTTGGAGCCTCCCAAAGTATCCCAATCTGCATTCTGGGCATTCCAGTCTATGACAATGGACAGGACAGTGCTGCCTTGCTCACACACACTCACACATCACAGTGAGTCAATCGATTTTATTCAATCCGCCCTCCCCGGTAATTCCAAGGAAGTCTACACAACATTCATGTCTGGCTGCCCCACTCAACAAGACTGGAGCAATACAAGAGTTCTTGGCAACCTCAATCCACAAAAGCCAATACACAGCCTGGAGTCAGTCCAAAGTCTGAAACATGAGTTGCATTGAGACTTGGATGCACAAAATAGGAATACAGAACAAGAAACCAGACATGTTCCATCTCTTAGGGCAGGATTAAATAGGCAATGCCAGTGTGGGCCAACCTTGCCCACCCTTCATGATGGGCAAGGTTGCCTCCTTGCAAGTAGCCTGGCTGACCAGCATTGTGCCTGTTTTCTTTCTGCCCTACATGTCCTTGGATCAGGAGATGTGGACTTCTAATCTTCACTAACTGCCAGAAGCTGCTCACGCTCCTTGCCCAGAGTCTACAGTCTAACCTGCTGCAGCTATGGCTTCCTCAGCTCAGGCTCAGTCTGCCACCCATCCACTCAACCCAGCTGTGGCTACTCTGTCAGGCTGGAGCCATCCACTCCCTGATCCAAGTCTCAATGCAACTCCGTGCTTGCTTCCCCCTAGATGCCAGGATCTGACTCATCCTCCTCTTCTTCCTCTGAACTCACATCCAGAGTGGGGTCCAGACAAGGATTCATCAGCAGAGTCTTGTCTGTTCTGGCACCAAGTGCCCCATTCCTCAATATAGAGCTGGCAATAACATTATCATTTTCTCTAGCAATCAGTCTGGTAGTGTCACTTTACTCTTGCACTTAAGATTCAATGTACAGAACCTGTCCATGCCTTTCACCTTCAGTACTTCAGTAACCATAAAACACTAATGGAGGTGTTTAATTTTTATAATTTATTTCACCTAGTTTATTGAGACCAATCCTGTAAACACTGTCCATTTTATAAATCCATCAAATGGAAAATAATGTTTTCTTAATTGTCACACAAAGTTAACTGCACAGACCAAATCTCAATATACAAAGCACATGTTCAGTCACTGAGCTATAACTCCTCTACAAAAAAAGTATTCTATTTCATTAAATAATAGTCACCTCACAAGATGTCAATGCAGTGCAATATTTCCCCCCAAAATTACCATTTAGACAAGATGAGAGATTAGCAGTAAATCAAGATGAGTTTAACCTTTTGCCCCAGGTTCTTCTCTTCCCTTCTCTTCCTGCCATGTATTACAAATTATTTAAGGAAGCACAACAACCTCCTGTTTCCAAAAGATTATTAAGTTCATTTCTTGATCTTCAAAGAAGCATCCTTTTTAATGGATGAAAAGCTGCAATCTGTTTTCTGAGCTACAGTAAATTGCTTTTCAGACTGTGGCTGAAATAGACTTACATTTATTCAGGGACTAGAAATGCCAGAATACAGTCTATAGGGAGGGGCCATTCATTATTTTGAAATCTTGTGTTTTATTTTGGTTTTTCATCATGCAAATCTGTTAAGATGACTGCACATTTTTCTATGTAGCAAAAGCAAGTTTGAACAAACTATGTTGCTTCCCTGAACAAACTATGTTGTTTCCCTGAATGATTGGTCAAGAGATCCCTGACATTTAAATCATCTTCTGATAATGGGAAATGTAGTACCCTCCAGAAGATGTTAGGGCACTTAAGGGGCAGTTTTGATAAATGGAACACACTGAATGTTTGCTCAATCATTTCCTATGTCAATTTTTATTGTAAATAACTAGCTGAATGGACAGAATTAATAAATCCCACTCAAAAAATAAAACAAAAGATTAAATTATCTCTACTCTATAGGATCCTGGAATGGGATTTTAAAATACAGAGCACAATAGCTTCCACGAATGCATGTAATCCTACTGTGCCATGATGAAGTTAGTAGCATTGTGCCAGTCTCGTGCCAAGTGGATGCAACTACTTTCCAGCACACATGCTAAGGCCTTGAAGTCTCCTCATCAGAGCAGAACTCACTATAATCCATAAAATAGGCAAACAATCCTCTCTACCCAACGGAAACCCTTACTTTGATTTGCTGGTTTGTTATGGAAAAAATACAACATCCTCATGACCAATGGATCTTGATTAGGAACTGTTTGGTTTTAGCTTAAGAGATGAAAGATAATTTGGAGATTTGGATACAAATCGGGAATGGCCACAAAACCAGAAATGTGACCCTATAATTGGTACATGCTACAAACTATTATTGAAAAAAGGTCATATATCATCACTACTACAGATTGAGTTCTTAATTTTTAATTTTAGGCTGTTTCATAAAGACAATAACACATCTAGCAGTTTGAATGGTCAAACTCTCATTCCCATCTATGCCAGTGCTCCTTTTCCTTTATAACTTCACAGGCCTTGCTGTGATAATTAAATAATACCTTTATAGCTGACCACCCAAAGTCTTGACTACTTCTACCATTTCCCACTTCTCTCTCACACATCATTCTTTATGTTGTTCCCCTTTCCTTGTCTATCCATTACAGCTACAGCTGACTACTACAAATTGATTGACTGGAGGTATTCTAATTGGGCCACAACCATCTTCCTTCATCCTGCCTTCACCTTCTGACTGCAACAGTGGCATCTTTAGTGAACCCCAGCCCAAGACCCAACGTTATCTGGTTGTAAGCGCACCAAGGACAAAATATGCCCTGCATGATACACCACAAAGAATATCTCCAGGCCAACTATGGGTTATCAAAAAGAGTGACAACAGAATACTGGGAAGAGGACAGAAATCAACCCCACTTTAAAAATAACTGCCCCAAGACAGAGCCTTAAGATGCTTTTTAGATAAGAGAAGCAATCGTATGCTAAAACTGACATCTGGAAATTGTATCCATGGGCTAATGCCTACTTGAATAAATCTTCTTCAGTTACATCATGCTAACTGTATTAAGTATATTAAAATAGCACCAAACACATGAAGAATAAAAAATAAAGTAATAATAACTTTTAAAGAAATGAAAAATAATAACATCTTGTTATTACGGGATAGAAAACAACCTGCGATTAAAGCCATTCTACTTTGCTTCCATCTTGTGACTTGGAATGGAAAATTTTATAAAGGTATATCTAAGGCTGGAGCTGTCAACCTATGTCACCTCTCAAAAGCTCACTGCCCCATTTACCTTATACCTTTAGCAAAAGAAACCAAAGAGTGAGGAGAACAAAGGAGACACTAAAAAAGGAGAAAGAGTCAGCAGCAAAATGGGGCTTGGCTTTATCATTGCTTCTACCCTGCCCACAATGACACATGAAGCAACTTCTATAAATTATTCGTTTGGGAAAACAGTTCTCAGCAAACGACTTGGGAATTGCTCTCAGCTCTATACAGTTTCTTAAAATCTTGAAATAAATAATTCTTAAAACACCTTTTATTAAGAGCCTCAGTGACACAGTGGTTAGAGTGCTGTACTGCAGGCCACTTCTGCTGACTATCGGCTGCCTGCAATTTGGCAGTTGAAATCCCACCAGGCTCAAGGTTGACTCAGCCTTCCATCCTTCCGAGGTAGGTAAAATGAGGACCCAGATTGTTGGGGGCAATA
>JANHFL010010508.1:30051-48265 GCA_032468155.1 Oxyrhabdium leporinum
ATTAAAAGCTGTGAACCGCCCCGAGTCTTCGGAATGGGGCGGTATATAAATATAATAAATAATAATAATAATAATAATAAATGAACTGTTGTAAGTTGAGGACTACCTCTACAGTCTACCACAATCTAGTGGCATGAAAGAAGTTTGGATTTAACACCTTTATATATTAGCTAATATATCTGGAAAGGCTGTTCTTAAACATAATACAGTACAAGCTCTACTAGATAACCATATTATTTTTTAATGCGTGTAGTACTGAATCAGAAATGTGATCTTATTTATTTAAGCTTGTTGCAAGGCACGTAAGTACAACATAGTTTTCAGCCTATAGATAGATCCTGGGACTAGTAGCTGCTGAAAATCTATCCTCCATTAAGTTTACTAATCTGTCTGAAATGATGATTCTCACTAATTATTGAGGGGGAAAGGTGTTGTTGTTTTTTTAAATTTATGGCAATTCAATGTTTGGCAACAATTGACTGAGCTGCCCATTGGTAGGGATATCATTAGGCTAAATAGCCTAAACAAGAAATGGAAACAAGGGCAAAGTCCTAAGAAAAAAGAATGAAATGGGCAGAAAGCCAGAATATCAGCCATTCTCAGGAAGCACAGTTGTTTCTTGCCTTTCTCTGGACCTTTATAAATATCCTACAAGATAAACAGCTAGTGATCTAACTGAAATTCTGCAATCTGTTTCCACTCTGTCCAACCCACCTCCAAACTGATTATCGATTTGTACTCTTCTGACTTCAGACAAGCCAGGACAAACACTACAAGTAGGCACCCACACTCAAAAAAGTGCAAGTCCCATTGAAGTACACAGAAGCAGAATATTTTTTTTTAAACGCCATAATCACTTCTCTGTGAGTATCTCTGTTGTGAGACACAACCAATTCAATTGCTCAAAATTTTGCTTTGGTACTTTGTTGTTTTGTACCAAGAATAGCTGGGCTCCAGGATGCAGACGTTATTTATCCCATATGCTCTTTCTCAGTAGCCCGTGGATCAATAATTTCCAAAGGAAGCGGATCACTTACTGCGTCCCAAGATAGATTTTTTTTTAAAGTGAGTCCTTTATTAATAGATTCAATCTGGCTGTGGACTCTTAACAGGGATCTACAGCTCTAACATTCAAAGACAATTGCTGCTGAATTTGCAAGGTGAGGTTGCAGTCACATGAACCTAGATTTGCTTCCAAGGTAAAGATTGAGGGAAGGGGAAGGAGAAGAGGAAAGGAAAGGAAAGGAAAGGAAAGGAAAAAGGAAAGGAAAGGAAAGGAAAGGAAAGAGGAAAAAGGAAAGGAAAGGAAAGGAAAGGAAAGGAAAGGAAAGGAAAGGAAAGGAAAGGAAAGGAAAGGAAAAAGGAAAAGGAAAAGGAAAAGGAAAAGGAAAAGGAGATATTAATTCCAGGTGCTCAGTACCAGTTTTCCACAAGGAAATTCAATGGGGAAGCCAATAGGAAATCAGAAGTCTCTCCCATTAATATTTTGCCCTCCTGCGGTAATTCTGTTTCTCTGTTTATGTTAGGAAATGTCAATGACCCAACGGGTCACAGATTGTCTAGTTCATATATTAAATAGTTGTTCTTCTCACATGCATATCGATCTTGTGATGACTGCATCAACAATCAGATATTCCCTGAATAACTGTGAAATAGGAAACTGTTATCAACTAAATACTACAGAGAATCCACATATCTTTAACACCATTTTTTCCCAATGGAAGTAGCAATGAAAACTATTAATTAGTTTCAATTTGGGGAAGAAGGAAGGAGGAAGACAAGATGAAAGAATAGAAGAAGAGCAAAATGCTCATCAGCATTAATAGGAATGCTTTTTCCAATCCCTAAATGCAATTCAGGGGACAATTTCAATTGCTTATTTGTACACTAATGTAAACATAATGGAAATTGGAAGTAGAGAGTTGTGCCGAGGGTTTAATTTTACAATCTATTTAACTATGACTTTGAGGTATATAATTAATGTAATATGTCATGTCTTAATCTCTAAAATAACTACTGTAAAACTGTAATCACTTTTTATGTTTACAGTAATCATGCGATTTATTTATTTATTTATTCATTCAGCACATAAACTTTTTCAATTGCTGAAGCAACTCTAAATTATATACAAATCCATTTAAATAAAGCAAGCACACATACTATCATTAACAAATAGTATTAAACTATAGTGTAGCAAAAAATTAAAATATTCAAAATCAATGTGATATTACAAATCGGGTAGAAAGCCTATGCTTTTGAAATTAAAATAAATATAACATACCATAGAGAGGCTGATTTCATTGAATTATTCATTGATTAATAACACTGAATTCTCCAGAAGTACAGTTGCTCCCAAGAATTACATGCAGTCTGAGACAGAGGAAAAGTCCCTCCTTTCTGTTCCAATGATGACTGAGGCAGTTTTCTTGGCCAAGAGTAAGAGTAACTACAACTGTTGAATTCCCACTTCAACACAACTGACTGGCTTACAAATTGTAACACTGTATAAACCAAAGGGCTTTCACAGGCTTTAGCCATTTGGACTAGATAAGGGAAGGGGTGTGTATGTGCTCAAAAGTGTGGGTTTCTCTCCCACCTTAATTAGGTTCAATTTAATCAAGGCATTTGCCTCCAAGCAAATAGTGCAACTGACAGAAAAACTGTTTTGATTTCAGGATTTTGCGAGCATTACAGATTACAGATAGATCCTATTTCCTAACCATATGGTAGGACAAGTTTAAACAAAACCCTTTCGTATATAATAGTAGCATATTGAGATAGTGTTAATATATTTTTCTTGCCATTTTGCATTCTATAATCGGAGAGCTCTGAAATAAAGATGGACTTGAGGCAATTCTCATCCAGCAGAAACTGATATAATTTGGGCATGCAATGCAAGTTAGTGATGAACTTTTAAAAATGGCTAGAATGGTTAATGGTAATAAAATAAATAGAATACAATGGATAAGGGGGACATAAATGGTCAAGGAGATTACTGGAATAAAAAACTACAATTTATTACAAGAGATAAACGTAACATCTCTCCATGTACTCACCAAGAACTGAAATTGACTCAGTATCACCTAACTATATAAATATATATTATTTTAGGCATTTTTACAAAATGTTTCACCATGCATTCCATCAGCCCAACCACCACTTGTTATAATCCAGGAAGTTTTAATACTGCTAATTGCAGTTTGCATGAATTAGTGTGCAACTTTTTCTAGGTCATTTGGCCTTTGCAGCTCACTACAAAAAATAAGTAAATTTATATAATTCCATTTCTGTACATTAAAACTAAATAAATAGAGTCATATAAACAAATCAGTTAAACATCTTAGTGGGTGCATTTGTACAACCTGCTAGGTTTGGTTAGTTTTAAACTTGGTTGTTCACCCACACCCACATTTACACCTGGCTCTAGTGTTGTCAACCTAACTCATTTAAGATTTATGATTCAAAGCTTTGTGTAAAGGTAGACAGAGAATAATTAATTCAATAATGAGAAGTTCACTGTGTAAATTTAACTGCGGAGTTGGAAGGGACTATTTTTGCCACTGCAGGAAGTTTTAATACTGCTAATTTGCAACCAAGCTCCTGTTTTGAAAGATATATTTGATTATTTTGATTCCCACACAAATAAAAGTTCAGGAAACCATTGTGCCGATTATCTGCTGTAAGCTTCTCCATTATAATGAAAAAAAAATACTTTTTCTAATATTCACCTGGAATTTGCTTCCTTGTAATTTGAGAATGGGGTGCGGTGGCTCAGTGACTAAGTTGCTAAGCTTGTCAATCAGAAAGGTCGGCAGTTCAGCGGTTCGAATCCCTAGTGCTACGTAACTGAGTGAGCTCCCATTACTTGTCCCACCTTCTGCCAGCCTAGCAGTTCAAAAGCATGTAAAAATGCAAGTAGAAAAATAGGGACTAAAACTTTGCTGGGAAGGTAACAGCATTCCGTGCGCCTTCGGCATTTAGTCATGCCGGCAGAGATGTCTTCGGACAGCACTGGCTCTTTGGCTTTGAAACAGAGATAAGCACCGCCCCCTAGATTCGGGAATGACTATCACATATGTGCAAGGGAGCCTTTACCTTAATTTGAGAGTACTAATATGTGTCCATAACAGCTTGGTATCTGGTTACTTACAGGACCACCTGACCAAGCCTAAATCATCCCAACTTCATCCCAACCTTCATCTAGGGCAGGGGTGTCAAACTGGCGGTTCACAGGCCGGATGAGTCACGCACAGGCCATACCCACCCCAGCTCCACTAATGGAAAAAACATCCCGTGACAGCAATGTGATGCCGTGAGTTTGACAGCCGTGATCTAAGGAGAGGGTCCTGCATTTCCAGGAGGCAAAGGGAGATGCCGGCTTTCAGTGGCACAATATTCTATCTTCTTTCAGTTTTTCTTTTTGCCTTTTCTGCCCCTGTGATTGTTGTGGATAAATAGGTTATGGAGAAAGAGAGAAAATAACATCCTTTGAAGTATCTGAAGAGTTCTCTCGTATCCTTTTCGTATCCTTTTCAGTCTTCTCTTTTCAAGCAAACATGCTCAGCTCCTTCATTCTTTCTTTGTAAAATTAAGTTCTATTCTCCTGATCATCCTTACTGTCTTCTCTGGATCTGTATCAATGTGTCTAATCTCTTTTTAATGTGATACAGACACAGTATATGAGATAGGTCTCAGTAGTGATGTAGGTTGTGACCAATGCAGAATATAGTGAAACTATTTACTATTGATTTAAAAACTAAACCTGAATTTATCGTTAAGCAGCAACATGACATGATTGACTCACATTGTGATCAGTCACAATTCTAATACAGTTAAAATATTTACTTTTCAGTCATGTACCCAATATTTCCCCTCCTTTATAAATTTAAAATAACAACTTGGTAAACAATCTGATAGCACATAATCAAAAAAGACTTAAGACTAGGAGGAAGAGAATGTCACCAGTTTTGGGTTTGTGTATGTCCAAACGAGAACCACATTTTCAATTCAAATGTGCTGATTCTTTCCCTTTTCTTCTTGTATGCATAACGAGAAGGCTTTTCTTATTTATCTTTGATAGGGGTGATCTCATGGGAGACCTTTTCTACCTCTGGCATCTCCTTTAACAACTTCACTCACACACAACACAACACACACAATATCTCACTGATTTAATCACCCGCTTCAGATGGATGACTTGCAAAAGTATTTTTATATGCCTGACTGGTTTGCCCCTGCCACTCTCTGACTTACAAGTCTGTCCCCAAGCACTTCTACCTGGATGCTCAACGCTTCTCACTGAGTCCTCAAGCAGAAAAATTACCTCTTTAGCTACTTAAAGTCAGCGCTGCCTCTCCACATCGGAAGCAGCCATTTAAAATCTTCTTCAAAGAATGGCATCACAGGATGCAAGTCTAATTGCCTATCTGGCATTTGTACTTACATTAAAACCAGTTTATGCCTCTTTGAAAATCAAAGGATAATGGGGGGACTTGAAGGGAGTTAGATGTTTTGAAATGAATGAAACCTAAAAACGAGCAATATGGCTTAATATTACCTCTGCTGCAAAATGCAACTATTTAAAACATCTTGAAGCAGCAGGAGCAGTAGCCCAGGGAATCAGATATTAGAGACAGCACTTTCAGGCAATGTGGCTGATGCTAATGTCTCTTACCTAACCCTCTTATTTATTGAAAATTTTACATAAAGTAAAACACAACTCTAAAGACGAAGAGGAAAAAAGGAATAAAATGTTGCAAGGAAAAGGAGAACAAAACAGAGAACTAAAGTTAAAAAATATGACTTCTAACCTTCTCTTCAACAGATATTGGACAAACCCATCATTTCAGAAATCCCATATTAAATTCTCATCTTTTTCAATCATTAAATTGATAAATCATTTCATTATTTGCTTGTTCTGGCAAAAAATCCATAAAAGATTTCCAGTCTTTTAAAGGAAGTACATGTTGTTTTCTCTCTGACCAGACAGTTCTGCTTAGCCATTTCCACTAGTTCTGAAAGTTTATGATTCATTCCTCCATGGTGGGAAGAATTTCAATATTCTTTCATCTTCTATATAAACTAGGGATTTTTGCAATACTAATCTTTAATGTTTTTTTGTGTCATTGTATCAAAAAGCCTCATTTTTCCCCTTTCTTTTTCCTACTTAGATAGCAACAACTAGATGTCATTAAAGATTTCATTAACTAGCACTGTAAAGATTGTATATAAGGTTTTATCATTATGAGATACATTTGGAAATGTGTTGACTAGGATTTCAATATGTTGCAATTTATTATATGTGCAATCTTCACTCAAGAGCTTCTAGAATAAAATCAGTAACTATTTTTTTATTTAGCTATAGTTTCCTTAGATTCTACTCAAACAAAAGTTCTAATTAATACTAGTATGTATTTATATGCAAAAATAAATAATTTTTCGTAAGTCCACCATGCATGTCAGATGTTTACCTGGTTTCTCAAAGAATGCCCACATGGTCAAAAAGATCAAGATGCACCAAAATGGTACAAAGAAGTGCTGGTTGTTTTTTATATGTATTATGCAAATCATCTTAACTGTTTTTCACCATACCCTGTGGACATCCTTGGTACCTACTGTTTTAATATCATAGTACTTATATAGCACTTTTGAGTCATTTTAGAATGTGCTGATCTACCAAAACATGCTGGTAAACAAAACATTTTGAAGTTGGAATGTTTTAAGCCTAAAACATCCTATTCTAATTTTATCTGAATAATCTGATGTTGGTATAATGTCTTTATGACTTTGTCATAAACAGACTGATCTCCAAATGGGCCAGTCCGGGTTGAACCACTTTAGGTAAGATTGTCAGTTTTAAAGTGCTGCCATACAGAGTGGCTGCTTCATAATTTTATTTGTTAAAGACATCTAGAGAAAGCAAGAAAGCAGCTTTTCAAAACTGAAACCCCATCAGCGGAACCTGCTCTTCAGGAAGCTTGCCTGACTCTGAGTTTTTTGTTGAAGGGCCTGTTATTTGCCTGAGCCTTTTCATCTATTTTTTTAATCTCAAAATGCTATTTATCTTTCTTTTTGCAGCACTGCTATGTTACAGAAAACTGCTATACAAGCCTCCGCAGAAACATATCCCACTGACCTCAGTGGCACTTATCTATAGGACTGATGTCTTCAACTGCTCCCATTAGGGACTTCCTTTTTAAATTTCCTGGGTAATAAAAAGCTGCTCTGGGAAGAAATTATACTGATATTGTGGAAACTTAAAATAACACCTGAAAGCTTCCGCTACTCAGCATTAGCCAGGAATCAAGACAAGATATTGAAATTTTCCATGATCCATCCCTTGGAAAGTTCTATTGGCTAAGGATGTCTCTTGCCTACACCCAACCACATCATGCTACAGGAAGTGATGCCAATGCCAAAATGTGAACATATTAAGCATCTGTTAAAAAAATAGTGCAGTATCAAAAGTGATCTTGTTATGTCACCTGAATTTAATATTGTAGAGAGCAAGGCATCCATATCTCCTAAATTAACAGTAAAGCTAGTGTATGTTAGGCCAGGCACCCATAATTACATATCAAGATTCATCCACTATTTTTTTCTATTTGATTCTCCCAGCCACACAAATGTTCCATTACAAGCAACAGTGCAGCTGCCAACAATTCTACCTGCAGGGCATTTTCTCACCCCCATCCTTAGAAATAACATAAAATGTGTTTAAAACTTGTTTAAACTACTTCCTCTGTTTGGCTAAATCTTCAGATGATTTGATTATGAAAACAATGTGGCAGATGTTTTGATGAGAAAAAAACTACTTTGGACTGCTATGTTTTTCTTTGCAGGTGTGTGCAAGTTGTATAATATAAAATTCTGGTCAGGATTCCTTATTATCAAGCTGAATCACCAAATAATCACTTTTTTGTCTGCAGCCAAATGCTGTCAAATAATCCAAATGAGCTTTATGACTGAATCATTAAGAACCAGTGTCTCTCATCCACACCCCTTACACAGCAGCTTTCTGGAGAAAAGGCAAAGAAGGGAACCATACATATATATGCCATTTGCAGGCAGGCATTTCTTGTACATAAGTGATCCTAAAATGGGGGACGGGCATGAGTCTACACAGAAGACCTGCCAAAATGCTCTTCAGGTAGTCCTCAATTAGTGGCTGCTTTGGACAATGACCATTTGCACTTACGCTGATGATGAAAAAGTAACTTTACATACAATTCTTACTTTAAGATTTTCACAGGTCTGTAAAGCAAAGGAAAGCTAAAACAAAATTATAAGCACAGTAGTGTGATTTTTGACATAAGGACTGAGTTGATAGTACTAACTGTGGTCACTAAGTAAGGACCACCTGTAATGTGCTTAATTTAGAGATTTTTGTGCAATTTAGAGCTGCAAACCCAGCATGCTAAGTGCTAAGAATACAGATAGTCCTAGAAACTGAGTTAAGCCACACTTCATGATATACAGAATTTCCAAACAGCTTTGAAATTAGGATTTGCAAATATTATAATTACTTTATGAAAACACTACATGAAAATAATCTCATACATGAGGTAGATTTTAGATAGTGACTAAACCATTAATCCCCATGTGAATCTCATGAATGAAGAGCTCCCCACAGCTGTAGTCTGCCTTTTAACTTCTGTTTCCTACATAAATTAAGACAGCAATAATTGCAAACCAACAAATGCGTGAAACCTAAAAGATCTGAGCAAAGCTATGGGTGTATCTGTACCCAAAACAGAAAAGCTGGTATTTCAATCTGATGTTCTCTCAATAGTTTTCAAAATAACAGCTCAAATTATACCACCTGGTCAATGTTTATTTCTGACCTGACAATTGAACATAATGCCTCTCTCTTGTCATAATAAAAAGATAATTATATTTGGATGTAATGTAAAAGTAACTAAATTCAGCTTCAGCAATAATTACATCATAGGTCTTCTAGCTCTAAGACCAACAAAAAAAGTCAACCCAGCAGGCAGGCCTGTATCATTTTATTACTAATCACTAAAGAGAACCATATGACTTTGCAGTCCCTGAGTACCGTGTAATAGCAAAGCAACCATCTCTACAACATGTTCTTCTTACATTGGAATGAGTGAAAACACAAGCAATACTCTGCATGCATCAGCTTGAGTGCAGACCTAAATCATCCAAACCTGGGTACTTGCAAGCTCATGTTTATCCAGCACTTCACTACTATATTTCAAAGAAACTGTAGATAGATCAGTGCAGCTTCCTCATTTCAAAGGAACCTAGGATATGTTTTCATCTAAATCTTTGCACTGGGACTTGTCTTCACATCTTTTGTAGGTTATTTTGCTATTTCATTTATACACCACCCAGAGTCCAACTGTGAAGAAGATGGGTGGTTTCTAAATTTGATGAATAAATAAATGAATAAAGTAACTGAAGGGACATAATAATAGTACAATAGGTAGAATTAGGGCATAAATAATAACTTGCTATTTCGCTTCTTTAAGAATTGCTTTGCTCCTGTAAGAATTAGAATTGCCTCTGCCATTTGCTTCTACCAGTGATCTAACTCCTACTATCTTGTTTTTTTGTATAACTCAGTGCCTGGGACGGAATATGTCATAGCTTGGCAGGGTTACACCGGGCAAATACCTGTGTTTCTAAGCCCCCAGCCCCCGTTTCTTGCTGCACAGCCATTGCAGGCCTACAAGGAAGGCATGGGCCAGGGGGGCAGAATTGGGTACTAAGCTGATGTCTCTGAAGGTATAAAAGGACGCCATACCTTCCCCAAGATGTGGCCTTTCACTGCATGCTCTTTGTCACTATGTTGTAGAATGGTCTACCCAGCTCTTCTTTGTATAAATAAAAGCTGATATTTTTTCCAAGCCTCTTCTTGAGTCTCTCTCTTTGGCATTCCGGTGACTCAAGTACATTTTGGGACCTTACAGTAACTAAATAAAATTGAACTCCTGGGTAATTATGTGAGGTGGGTAGAACGCTTGGGTTCTTGTCACTGGCTTGAATGGGCTCAAAAGTAAAAGAAGAAAGTGACCGAGCCTTATTAGTACATGGCTGGGAGACCACTAGAAAATCTCATGGTTAATAAGACTAGTCTAGAAATTGGAGGAGGAGATCCAGAAAAAGGCCGTAACAAACTATTTGCTCTATTATTGTCATTGCTCTATCATTGCCAAAGAAAACTACATGGCCATGGCCATTCAATCACTAGGAATTAATTATTTATTAATTCTACACTGTCATCACCAGCAACCTCAACTGCCAGGCTTTGTACCTTGGAAGTTCACATAAAAGTTTGCTCATGTATGTCTATATTTGTAAATTCAGAGATCTGACTATTTCTGAAATTCAAATGCAGTAAGAAAAAGATTTAGTAAAACTAAGCATAATATCTTGGTCCATCTATCATTATAATGCAGTTCATTTGGTTTCAGCTTACTATATGACCCCTTGTAATTTAATAGCCCAGTAACGTAATCCAGACATTACAGTAAAATATAATGTTTTTTGCAAGCCAAACCCCTTCCCAATTACAGAAAATGATTTATGGCTATCACTAATGGGATAGCTTCAATTGTATTGCTTTTATGTATACTACATTTTATGTATACTACATTTTTAATTATATAGCATTTAAAATTGTTACCTCTTACTGCATTCTACTTTATTGCAAGTTGCCCTGGGCAAACTGAAATCTAGACAGCAAACGATGTAATTAATTAATTAAAATAAAATCCACAATTGCATCTGTTCAGAATTTGTAATAGCCCCCAGTATAATCTGTTTGCAAAAGGAGGCTGTCAGTACATGCCAAGGGCTTTGATGGATAGACAGCCATATAAATATTAAATAAATAAATGTAAAAATTAGCAGTGCTTCTCACTTCTCTCCAACTTACTCCAAACGACCAGAAAAGCTTACTATACTACTTTTTTGCTACAGAAACAGTCAGTGTGATTTTTCTATTCAGAAACAGTCTGTGTGGGGTTCTTTTTTTGGGGGGACGGGGTACTCTCAGGGACGTAAGGCCCTATAACGTTACTAGTGCAAACTAACAAATGCTTCAATAGATAGATGGAAGCACAAACATGTATTCAGGAGATGGTAGCCAACTGTCTTCCCCCTATACTTTTAATTACTGCCCACCGTGAAAATAGTAAGCATATAATATTCACAACAAATATCAATGATGCCAAAATGACAACAAGCGTAACAAAATTATCATGCAAATGTTGCCATTAAGTAGTTGCATTCTGAACCAGCAAAGATGTGTACATGTGTGTGTGTACATCATCATGCACAACTCATTTAGTGACACTGTGTATGCACAGAGGCCCATCCACACGAGAAACTTCTCATTATGATATTTATCCCAATAACAAACTTCAAGGTCTGACTTCAGCCAAAGGGACAATAAAATTGAGTTTGTGCTATTTTAGTTTCCTCTTATGAAAAAGCCTTTCAAATAGTTTCGTTCTAGCTGGACAATCCAAATATCCCACAGGTATGTACAAAAGAAGAAAGAAAGCAGATTTGATTAACGTGCCATATAAATCCTGACGGAATGAAGGAAGAGGTTAAGCATGTAGCAACTACAAAGAATTATACTAATGTAGCTATGAATTAAAATCAGCAGTGCTCAGTCAGGCTATCTAATCACTCCTATATTTCCAAGAAGCACTGCCAACATCATGCTTTATGTTTCATTAAATGCACTGAGTTGTAAGTGAGGATATTATTTTAAAAGGACTGAGTTATACAAGGCGAAACTCAACTAGAGCTAGAGTTAAGGCAGACCTAAAATGTCTATTATTCTGGAAGGGACAATAATTATTTCAATTTCTCTAGGCGGTAATATAATTATATCATTGTACACTCTGAATTCAATTATCTTTTGAGTCCCTCTTATGTAATAATATGAATTATTTTGCTTACCTCAAAATTAATTTGGGCATTCTCTTCTGAATTGTGCTTCTATCCTGAAGTCCTATCATGGTAACATTAAGTCATTCCCTAATTAACCAACAGAGGCTTTTAATAAGGCAATATTAAGGAAAGGATAAAGCTTCTTCTATCACTGCAACTCTGTACTATGAAGAGGAAAATAATGTAATAAAACATATGGAGATTCTGTCTAGAGAAGTGGCAGATAATGAAAAAATAATGTTGTAAAATTATCCACTTTTTTAATTTGAAACTGAAAAAGAGAGGTTACCATCATTATCACAGAACACAGAAATCAATCTTCAGTGTGAATTTCACATTTTTTGAAGAATAAGCTGATCCTAACTATTTTAAAAACTGCCACATGCCTACGCTGCAAAGGGATTGATAGAGGTTGCAGATGGGCCAACATGCACACCTCCAAAATCCCCACAACTGTGCTTTATATGGACATGCACATCCTGTGTGGCAATTGGTTCATTGGACTTCCTGTTCTGTGCTTTGTTGTTGGGATGCCCCCTAGCCAGGACATTATATTTGCAGAAATCTAAATGGATCACCTAAGGAATCATCCCTGAACAACAGACAGGTATTTGAGAAATCTGCTCAACCTATACAATCAAACACCTATTTTCCTCTTGGTCTACCTGATCATAATCACAGACAAAGCAAAAAACAAAACAGTATAATTGTGGCAAGCTAAGAATGTATATGCAGGCCTTTTAAATAGCTATACTTACAAGATAATTTGACGTAAGATGGCTGCCCTATAAATTTTATAAATATAAGCTTAATAAAAATATTAAACAATTAAAAATAAAATAAAATAAATAGCATTGTATATTTGAATTCCTGAAACTCAAAGAAGTTTCAGTGCAACTCCATTTACTACAAATTTGGTGAAAGATTATGGACCCCCACAAAATTATGAGGGCTTCCTTGTACTTATTTGTTAATTTTCTTTTCTGATTATCTTTCAATAACTCAAGGTAGCTTTCCTTTTATTTGATATCCATGGCAAAATTCTGTAAAGTAAAGGGTATGTCAAGATTGGAGATAGGGGCAGGTTCAAAAGTCACCCAGTGAGTTCCTATCATTGAGGGTGAACTCCTGGTCCAGGTCCAGTGTCTCCACGTGTATTCTTGTACAGTAGATTGTAACTGAAGAGAAAACTTGGGTGTATACTTTGTTTCTGGAACCAGAGCCACTTGAAGAGACTCACCCAATCTTCCATACTCAAGTATATTCAGTGGAATCTCATGACTTTGAATGACAGAACTTATCCTGGGGGAAAATTTAATTCAAAACAGATTTCTCTCCAAAATCTGTTGCATGCTCTGAGAGTAAAAAAACTGGATTCCAACCCAATACCTCATTTTATGGATTCAGAGTGGGACTACCTAGAAAACTTCACAAATGGAAAGAGGAGACACTTGGGTAGGTAGCTGTCATTGTTTCCAATAAATCCAGGGTTCTAGTTCTGGTTTAGAAAACATTTCAGATCAAATTACAAGTAATTCTTAATCTTTATTTCCCCAATAATGTCTGCTGGGTCTGTTAAAAAAATGTTGTAACCAAAGTATTTGTGTTGGGTATTGGAATGTCACAATATAAAACATGGAACCCAGAGTCATGATGGATAGTGAGATGTGCATCATATATTTAAGAGATAAATAATTGTAGTATTTGTATGATGAATCATTACTTATGTCACCTTTGGAACTTTATGTCATTTTTGGATCTTTATGATTGGTTGTGGATACCATTGAGCCAAAGGCAAATAATGCGAAGGAAAAAAAATGTAGGAATTAACTTCTAGCAAATATTTTGTGGATACATAATTGTCCTTCATCCAGGAATTGATAAAAAAAGTGGTTATCAATATTCTATTCTATTCTATCTCTTTTCTTAACAGGTGATTTGGAGTTAAGTTTCTGTTTTCAAGTTAAAATTGGCAAGTCCTATTCTGAACCAAGCCATGTTATTAAGAAGTTAAGTTTGAAAATTAGGAAGATTACTTTCCCAATAGGTTGTAATTCTGACTTTGGTCAGGCTTTTCAAAGCCAGATTCAAAATATTCATCTCTTCTACATCATTTGTTATCATTAGCATAATTCAAAGCTTACCTTTGCTTCTGGCTCAGTAGATGATTTGAATCAAAACAGTGTTCCTTGCTAATTATCAAGGTATGCTTCTAAGATGAAGATAAATGAGATCTAGTATTGCCAAAAGAGAGAATACTGGATAAACCAATTCTGAATTCAGAGCCTTTAGGGGAACAGGATATGGTACATAAAAAGGAAACAAATATTATCATGGAAAGTCTGCCAAATGTATTGAAAGACAAACTTAGGAGCCTACAGATTTAAGAAGAGGAATGACAGTGTTTTGTAACACAGAATAATTAAAGAAGTTCCTTTCTTAATATTCTTTTGCTTCCAATTGCAGTCTCCAAAACAGATTTCTAGGATTTTTTTTAAAAAAATAGACACAAACACACATTAAAAATCCCATTTTAACTGTTCACAGCTTGGCTATACATATTAAGCTGTAATGTTCCTTGTTTGGGCATAAAAAGGTACAGTATGCAAACACATGATGATGATGATGATGATGATGATGATGATGATGATGATGATGATGATGATGATGATGATGATGACGACAACAATGACTAATCAAAAGTTGGAGTTAGAGTTCTTTGTAAATTGAGCCATTTTATGTCAGCTTTCTTTTACAAAAATATTAATATTCTCATAGTCTCAGCCTGGCCTTAAAGCATTGATCCATAATGCTTGTAATCCAAGAGGCATGTGAGATCTTGGATCTGTATATGAGTATATACAGATATACAAACACACCCGCGTATTTCTCCCCAAACCTGTATTCATGCACAATATATAACAACCATGTACACTCTCCCTTACATTACCATAAATCTTCATTCATGTTTGCTATCAGTTGCAGTAGAAATGCAGTAGCTTTATCCCCTTTACAAAGAGGAACAAATCAACTTCATGTCATATCTTTCCTCTCAAAGAAAAATTGATACAATTTTTATACTCTTGATAGTGAAAATGAAACACTTTTATCCCTTTTCAATGAAATGACCTCCCCTTTACCAGCAAAAGATCATTCCTTTCAAACCTCTCATGGCCGTCTGCCCACTCCAGTCCACCAACTTTCGACTTTCCCACGGCCTGCACATGTCCAGATCATCTGCCTCCCCCTCCCGTACCTCTGCCTCTGTCTGCTGCTTGGAAAGGGAATCAAGTCACCTGCACTGCGCAGGCTGTGGCCACTGGACACCATTGGTCCACGCATGCTCACCACCTCCTGTGCTGGCTATGCCACCACCCCCTTTCACTAGGACTTATTTTTTGGGTAGGGCTTATATTAGGAACATGCTTAAAAATCAGGCTAGGGCTTATTTTGGGGGCAGGTCCTATTTTGGGAGAAACACAGTATCAAGACCTCTCTCTTTCCGTCGGCCTTTGGATCATGAAGTGCTTAACTCCCAATTGATCAATGGTGCTATTGCTGTTTGAATCAATTTTATTGTTTATTGTTTCTTAGGTATGTACTGTGTTTTTTTAATTTATTTTTTATTAGTTTTGTGGTGTTTTCTCTTTATAAGGTGCCCAGAGTCATCTTGGCTGAGTTGAGCAGTAAATGTTTTAAATCAATAAATTGCAAAATTGGACTTGCCAAGAAAACAGATGGCTGCAGCAGCAGGACCACAATGCAGATACGTTTTTGGCTACAAAGTTTGTTGTATACAATAGTCCAGTTGTTCAGGAAAGTTCTACAGAGAGAGTATATGGAAAGAATTGAAGGACATCACCACACAAGAACAAATAACGACCTTCATATTTAAGTCAATGTTTACATTCACATACAGCTTACTCTTTCCCACTTAATGCTTTCCTTCACTTAAAGAAAGAGGAACTAAAAGGGTTGATTCATATACAGTACTAACCCTAATCTAGTGTTCCCCAGAAGCTTTGGAAAAACTCCCCAAATCCATTGATTTAAATCCAATACTTTTCAAGGAAATAATCTGAGAAACCTTGGTTTAGTGTGCAGTTCAAACCAGTAATCTTGTCTTTTTCATCCCTCTACAATCTCTACAGATGGCTGTTGCACAATCTCAAGAAAATATTAATTTTGTAAAGTGAGTTGCAAACAGCACATACTGCTCTGAACCATAATAATTATTAATAGAAATATTATTAAAATTGCTTCAGGCCAAAGAGGTGAAAGAGAAAAATGAGCTGTACCTTTAAAAAAAAAACCCTACACATTATTGAATTCAGGAACAGCAACCAGGAACAACAAAACATATAAAAACCAATTTTGCAGACCTCTCACTGTTGCACCAAAATGTTTATATATTATGTTTTTTGTACTAAAAAGGTATAAAAAACCATGCAGTGTATGTGAACTTTGGTCTTTGATCTAAAAATTGTGGGTTCTAACTGTTGGGAATATAAAATCTGCTTTTGTGATTTTGAACAATGTCCTTTATTTATACATTCTATTTGCTACATGTTGATAATCCTGAATGCAGTAACAGCAATTTAAAAGATAATATACCAATGAGATAGAACTGATTAGAAAACCTGTCCATGTTCCCAAAATCATTAAAATCTAGGCCTAATTCAAAACAGCTTTAAAAATGTGTTTTCTTCTCCTGAAAGCAAACCAAATTTCTTTGCCAGTAGAAAAACAGGTATTTTTTTGAATGTCATATCAATGTACTAAAAATAGTAATGTGTTGACAACTGGCCTGTTTCATTTTTGTGAGCCTACAGTATATGTAGGGTGATAATCATAAGCACACTTACTTAGAAGGAAATAGCATCTGACTTATTTATTTTATTTGATTTAGATGTTGCCCAAATCCTAGACAATTCTGGGCAGCTCACAACATAAGAAAAAATATATATACAAAAAAGAACAGAACAAACACAACAAGCTTACAAGGGGAAACAAGATAATGAATCTGATCAACAGCACAAAAACACATACAATCACATCCAGTGAGGCACTCCTGTCACCCTATCCTGGGCCTGGGAGAACAGCCAGTTCTTTAAAGCCCTCCAGAAGAGCATCAAGATCTCAGGGGCAACCTCATTCCAGAGGGCAGGTACCACAACACAGAAGTTACATTTCCGGGGCCCTGACAGATGATATTGTTTGATTGAAGGGACCCAAGGCATGCCAAGCTTTCCAGATTTAATTAATAAATTGCTTCTGAATCAATATGTATCAGACTGATAGCCCGATTTTCTGAAGAACTGGCAATGATTAGTGGTTTAGAAAGCCAAGCTGTCCAATTCTAGGACATTTCTGGAAGCACTATTTTCTATGCTTCTAAAGATGGCCCCAAGGAGGTAGAACTGCAAAGGTCCTTTCTTCATTATCACCACTGGCCCTTTGAGGAAGTGAAGAGACAATTTATCACTTTAACCATCAGCCCAAAACAGCTTGCTTGCCAGCCAAGTACAAGACATAGCAATTACACTGAGCATGGTGATCTGGAGGCATGTACAATCTAAGAACTACCCAAAGTGCTGGTTTCAGACGCTCCTCCAAGGCAATCTTTCAAGTAGAATTATTAAAATAAATATGGCAAAAGTAAAAATGAAAAAAAATGAAAACAATATGCTGATAGCAGTACTAAGAACAAGCGGAAAACAAGGCTTGCTTTCTCTCCTTGCAGATGGCCAATTCTCACTCCATGTTCACAAAAACAAAAACAGTTTTTCTCTTTTATTACATCATAAGCTGAAAATGTGGCTTAAGAGAATAAGTATGAAAAGCTGCTTTTTCTGTAGAATTGGAAATAATATAGAACATATACCTAGCCACAATATTTTATCACAAGATCTGTTATCCGGGCACCCATTTTGCTAAAAAAATATTTCTCATGTTTTTTTAAAGGAAAGACTATCACTATATAGTTCTTAGAGAGTTGGACTTTGTAGAAGTCTCTAAGCAGCAGCAGCTACCAGGGCTTGAGTTGAGAATATACACTTCAGAGAGCAGCTGCCCATGTGGTAAAGCACCAGAACTAGACCATGAAGTACTTTTCCTGACAATGAAATAGATTCTGGTATTATATATATTAATTATTTTGCATTGCTTTTTTAATCATGATTTGTCATACTGTGAGCCACCCAAATGAATGAATGAATGAATGAATGAATGAATGAATGAATGAATGAATGAGTGAGTGAGTGAGTGAGTGAGTGAGTGA